>JANSVK010000179.1:0-67737 GCA_030068005.1 Cladophialophora exuberans | reverse complement strand
GGCTATGTGCATGGGATGTGGCCGGAGCCACAGACAAAGCAAAAACAGGAGGAGGAGGAGGAGATGGTGGTGGTGGTGGTGGTGGGCAGCGACAACGAGACACATGTTTGTGTATGTGTGTACGTGTCTGTTAGTACGTACCTGGAAAACCAATTCACGCATGTAATTGTCGGTCAGCTTCTCCTTGGGCGTCACGGCCGGATCATAGCCCATGAAAAACACCCAGCTGTTTTTTCGGTTGTACGCGATGAAGACGCCCATGCCGGCCGGATTCAGAATAAACCAGAGCAGCCCAGTCTTGAAGTGCGACAGATCGGCGCTGAAATGCACCGAGACGTAGTGCAGGGTCTTCTCCACGCCGTCGGGACTCAGCGGGTTGAATCTGATGCGCAGTGCGTCGCGCGTGCGCGCCTTGGCCCCGTCGCACCCGATCAGATACTTGGAGGTGATGGTCTCGGCGGTGTCGGTGGCGCAGCAGAGGACGGTAGATGTGATTTCAGAGGATTCCGAGGGTTGCGTGCAGGTGGTCCATTCGTGGGCGCGGAAGAATGAGATGCGTCCGGTCGAGAGGGCCTTTTCGAGGAGCTGTTCTTCCAGGAACGGTTGGGCCACGTTGAACATGGGCTCGGGCGACACGGCGATGTCTTCAGGCGAGAGAATGCGGCTGATATTTCCGAATTCGACGCCAGTCATGGATGAGACGAAGCGGACGGCGTCGGCTTCGGCCGAGGGGAGGCCCAGTGCCCTCAGCGGTGCGAGATCGATGCCATGCTGGCGGAGGATTTCGAGGGTGCGAGAATTCAGGACGTGGGCTTTGGGTTGGCCAAGTCTATGGTGATGGCGTTCGAGGATCACGCAGGAGTGGCCGTAGCGGGCGAGGGAGATGGCGGTCATGATTCCTACGGGGCCGCCGCCGACAATGAGAGCGAATGTTGAAGGGGGGATGCATTGTGTGGTGTGGCCGTTGGTGGTGTTTGAGAGGGGTTGTGTCTGAGAGGGTTGAGGTTCAGCCATGGTTATGATGTGAATGTGAGTGAGTGTGTGTGTGTATGTCTGTTTTGAAGGGAGCCTTTTCTTGATCGACGCAGAGGAGGGTTAAGGGACGAGATGAGCGATTGATCTTGACCAAGACAGCGGCGTCATCACATGAGCTGTCGCCGACCTCGACAGGTAGGACGGCGTGATGTGTACGCTGTCCATACAGTACTGTATACCGAGCGATTCTTCTGACAACCCCCATGGCACCTCGTTTTACGGGACCGTGGAAGGAGACAAAGTAGTAACGTACAATCCCCGTAAGACGGAGGTGGCGCCACGGGTTTGCGGGGCTCCAAACTCTTTACAAGAGCCCGGACTGGGACGGCGGAGGCGGCGATTCCTCCCCGGACAAGTTGTTCAACTCGAGGGCATCTGGATATTTCGGCTACGGATTGAGGTAGTTCCGAAAAAGAGCAAATATCTACGTCCAAGGCCGGCTTTTGGGGAAGGGCGGGGGTGTTGGTTTACGTAGGCTACGATAGAGTCGAGACAGCCTCGCTGAACAGAAACACGTCCTCTTTCACTTCCCAACACTGAATATCTCGAATCCAAGCAAACTCACATCCCTTGCGAGTACAGTCAACCGACAATGCCATCCTCGGCAATTCAATCCACCGTCTGGCCCCGGGTACCCATCCCCCAACTCATCCAAGACCTCCTCGCTCGCTTTCTGGAGCTCGTCGACCTCCCCGACCCCAATGCTGGCGCCGCCCTCGCAGACGAAGTCTTCACTTCCGACGGCGTCTTCATCGGCGCCGCCGGTCGCTTCACCGGAGCCGGAGGTATGTATGACACTCGAGATGCGAGGTCGACAGTGCTGAATGCCACTCTCCTAATCTAGAAATCAAAACATGTCGAGCCGGCGCATGGAAGACGGTCGCATTCCGAACGCACCGGGTCGAAAAGGTCTACGCGGGGAACCTTACTGGCACGGATTTGGTCCTTGTAGGACTGCTGGAGCAGGGGGGCAAGGATCCGTCGTCGACGACGATCAACGAGTTCGCGGCCCATGCTATCATTGACGCGGAAGGGGAGAAGCCGAAGTTGAAGTCGTGGCAGGCGTTTGGCGGCCTTGTGAGATCTAGCTAAGTGCTGGGTGAGGGGTTGGAAGTGGAATAGAAATCTCATTTTGAGGAGTGAGCGAGTGGCTTTGATTCTTTAGAGAATTATCTGAGCACCCTCAGTAGTTGGAAATCGAAGAGAATTTTTATCCAAGGTGTGACTAGTGAGAGTGGCTTTGATGATTGTTAAAGAGATTTCTCATAATCTATAAAGGGTCGGCGCGTCTTCAGGCATCAAAGACCATCTTGTTGGCGATCTTGCCGATATTTTCAATCTCCACCTCGACCACGTCGCCGTCCTTCAGCCATTTGGGGGGTTGGTGGAACGCTGCCACGCCACTGGATTGGACGTGTCAGCTCTTGCCTTGGGGCTAGGATGGATTCGTACGTACCTTGGAGTTCCCGTCATGATCACCGTCCCCCGTCTCAAGGTCTTGCCATGGCTGAGATGCCTCACAATATCCTTGACCGAGAAGATCAAATCGTCCGTGACGGCATCTTGTCTCTGTTCCCCATTGACCCAGGTCTTTAGCTTAAGGCCTTCCGGGTTTCCCACGGCCTTGTGCGACACAATCACGGGCCCGATGGGACCGAACTTGTCAAACGACTTGGCTAGGCCATGTTGGCCGCCGGCTCGAGGAGGTCTCTGCCACAGGCGGGAAGACACGTCGTTGCCGACCGTGTAGCCAATGATGTATTCGAACGGATCGGCGTCCACTGGAAGGTTCTTGACGTCTTTGCCGATGACGATGCACAGCTCACCCTCGTAGTCAAGTTGGTCGGCGTCTCTGTGGATGGGGATGTCTTCAAACGGCCCTGCCAACGTGTCTTGATACTTGGTAAAGATGACCGGAAATTCCGGGATTGGATTCTGCAGACTCGATTAGAGAGAGAGGAGGCTGCAAGGGAAAAAACTTGCCCCCGATTCTTCAGCGTGTTTGCGGTAGTTGAGTCCTATGCCGATAATGATAGGGACAGACTCCAATGGACAGAGTACCTATTCTCACTATCAGTTATGACTCGATTCGGACTTCTCAAGACAACGTACTTGGTCAATGACTGCTGTCTCTCCCCACAAGCGAAACTCCGGGTCCCAAGGACCGCTCCCGTTGAAGATTGACACGGTTTGACCTTTGAGATCTTTGGTCCAGTCAGAGTCTGCCTCTCCGTACAAGACTCGACCATCCTTGGCTCGGAATCTGAGCAGACGTGAAAAAGGAGCGTCCATGGTTTCTCAGTGGTGTGGTTGATAGATTGTCTCGCAGGCTTGTCAGTCAGAGGCGAAGAGTCGAGGAGCAGTCGAGGAGCAGTCGAAAGCGTTGCGGAACGATGCCATTTTCGCTGGTATTGACTCCGAGGATTTTTGCCGCTCTTGAGACACGCTCCGTGCTCCAGGGACGCGTCGCGTCCAGCGGGGGAGGGTTGGATAAGCAATGTGGGATGGTGATGTGGGAAGACATCCTTTTGGGTCGACAGCGGCAGGGTGTTTCGTCTGTACAAAAAATAGACGCCAAACTTCCGGAGTTACAAAGCATCCCTTGGCCATGTACCAGAAGAAAAGGGGGGGAGGGAATATTCCGGGCCGAGTCAGCCAATGAGAGACGCGAGTTCAGAGCCCTCCGGCCCGAGAAGATCCAAGCACAGCCTCGTCGTTTACTCTATCCTTGACCAAGGCAGAGATGCTGTACTGTGGAGGTCCTAACCTGAAAAGCATGGAATCCGGGGCACCTGGAGTCTGGGGCCCCGTCGGAATGAGACTAGGCTCGTCCAGAACGCCCCCTCCTAGAGAGGAGAGAAGGTTCGTTCCAAAGGTAATTTCACTCCCTCCCAAGATTGTCCGGACTTGAGCCAAGGTCCCCGACCGCGTGGCTGATTGTTTCGTTAAAGACCAGGCCTGGTCAGGTGAAGGGATCCATCAGTTTTTTGTTTAGAGTCGATTGAAACCAGCACACTGCATGTCTTCCCCCCCCGCCCCAACACCGTCAGTCACAATGCAAGAATCCAAGATGGGAGTTGAGCAAAATGTCGAAACCGTCGCTCTTGGCACCATCGACGTCGAGCATGTCAGTCACCGAGCAGGTACCCTCCTCGTAGGGGCGGCGGCGTACGACAAGTCGGTGCTGGATGGGCATCACATTGAACGCATCGACACCCAGGCGTTCGACCAACTCAAGAAGACGAAAGATGGCAAGATCATCCTCATTCCGCAACCGACAGATGACCCAGCCCAACCTTTGAACGTACGAACATGTTCCCTTGCTCCAAATATCCATGCTAACAGCGTATGTACTGTGCAGTGGTCATGGCTCCGCAAGCACAAGATCCTCCTGGTCCTCGTCTACTGCACGCTGATGACGGACCTGACGTCGGCGTGGACCATTCCCATCATCATCCCGCAAGCCGAGTACTGGCACATCACGTCCACCAACGCCAGCCGCAACCTGTCCGGCAACATCTTCATGCTGGGCTTCGGGTGTCTCTTCGCTGTGCCCTTGACCCAGTGGGTCGGCCGTCTGCCCATCCTGTTCTGGGCCATGTTCCTGGGCCTGTGCATGACCATCTTCGGCGCCGCCGCGCCCACGTGGATCTCCTTCATCGTCGCCCGCTGTCTGCAGGGGTTTTTCATCACCGCACCCCAGGCCGTCGGGCTGACCATGATTCATGACTTGTTCTTCTTCCACGGTGAGCTCCTGGACCCCCCTTATCTTGATACCTGCGAGAACGGTTGCAACGACTGACCTGGCCTCTTGCTTTGGTGGGCAGAACACGCGAGAAAAATCGGCATCTGGGCCGCGACGTTCGTCGTCTCGCCCTTCGCAGGCCCCTTCCTCTCCGGCATTACCGTCTACTACACCGGAGACTGGCGCAAGTCCATGTGGGTGGACACCGGCCTCATCGGCTTCGGCTTACTCCTGGTGTGCACCCTGGGCGAGGAGACCATGTACACGCCCAGCTGCCCTGGTCCCAAGGGGAAGGGCCTCCTCGCCCGCATCAGCGCGCTCGTGGGCATCACCGAGTACAAGATGAAGCACAAGGGCGTGGGCAAGATGGCGTGGGACATGGTGATTATGGCGTCGTGGCCGCATTTTTTCATCCTGTGCAGTAAGCTCGATGGGTCCTTTTCTCTCCTGTTCTAAAGCTGGTCGCCGTCGCTCGTGGTGCTGATGATACACTAGTCTTCTTCTCCATCTGCTTCATGTGGTCCATCGGTCTCAACTCGACCCTCATCCTCTTCGTCTCCCCGCCGCCCCCCTCAGGCTACGGCTTCAGCACCCTGACTGTGTCCCTGTTCTACATCGCTCCCATGGTAAGCTCCTTCCATTTTAACCCTGATCGCTCTAACCTCCCTCGTTCAGCTCGCCGCGATCCTCGGCCAAGTCTTCGGCCACTGGTTCAACGACTTCCTGGTGTACCAGCACATCCGGCGGTCCGGCGGCACGTACGAGCCCGAAGTCCGGCTCTGGATGGTCTACGTCTCGATGCCGTTCCTCATCGCCGGCTTGGTGTTCTTCGGTTACGGCTTGAAGTTGCATCTGCCGTGGATCGCCCTCGTCATGGCCTGGGGTTTTTACATGTTTGGCATTGTCGCGCAGACCGTCGCCGTTACGGGTACGTCATGTTTCCCTTTCCTTTTCGTCCACCTTGTGTGCCTTGGATCTTCATCCAGGGGGCTTCTGCTGACAACGTCCGGAAAATAGCATACGCGTTGGACATCTTCCCCGACCACGGCGTCGGCGCCGCCGCCGTGATGGGCGTGTTCCGCTCCACCAGCGGATTCATTGTCAACTACTTCAATGTCCAATGGGCCACGAGTGCGGGGCCGGTGAATTCTTTTGGTACCCAGGCCGGGATTGTATCGGCGGCGTTCTTGCTGGTTATCGTGGTGCAGATTTTTGGTTGGCGGTTGAGGGAGAGGTTCCCTTCCCCGACCAAGGCCTGATGAACGATAATAATCAGGAGTACACGGATGGTTGGGCGTTGAACTTCTGAGCATTCGCTCTATTCCACCATCCCTTATTCGGAAGCTTTATCGATTATGATAAAGCCTCGTCGTCGATCTCGCCCTGTTGTCGCCTCAGTGAGGCGGAACAGCCCTATTTTTCCCTCCTTCAACGTCATTGAACTTGCTGTTGTCACTGTACATGACAGTTACACTCTCTTTACGCCATGTTGGCGATGTATATATATCCGTAAATAGTCCCTGAGAATTTTGGGTTCTCCAGAGAGCATCAGAGCATGAATATTGAGTGGTTTTGACAACATTGGGCATCTGGGGGCGGTGCGATTTTGGGTGAGGAATCGACGGATGGGTGGGCTGAGGGAGGTTGGGAGAGCGTGTACTCACTCACTCACTCAACCCCCGGGCATGATTAGAGCCTTCCTTTGGGCCCTTCGTTAAAACTTGACAGTCTGGAGGAGGGAGGAACTTGGGTCACTAGCCCAATGTAGTCAGCAGGGTGAGCTGGCCCAGCCGGCCCTGAGCCGACGTTGAGCCGGGCGTGGGCTAGCCTGAGCAAAAACAGCGCGAGGTCACGTGGGACAGGAGGGAGGCGGGCGTCAAGGTTCCGGCGGTGAAACAGCAACAGCGTGTTGAGATCGCCCTCGATTGACTGTATGAGTCCACCAGTTCCTCAATTCGCGAGAGCATCCATTCCTACACCAATCCGAATGAAGCATACCGCTTTCTCATTCAGCAATACAAACCCAGCGAGGTCCACAGTTTGATCGCAGCCTACAACGAGATGGAGGCCATTTCCTGGACATTGGGCATACGGCGAGGTGCTCATTGAAAGAGCTGTAAGACCCTGTTGGTCCAAATCGCGACGTTCCTCGAAGACGGGCAAGAGGGCTGTCACGGACTCCAACGGAGAAGGATATCTGCTCGATGTCAAACTGGCAGGAGTTGAAGGTGGACTTGCGCAAAGCCAGAAAGTTGAAGACATCATACAGCTCGTGCTGCACCAGAAGACCCATGCTTGATCATAGTGATAGATCCCCTAGCAGAATACATACCTTAACCTCCTAACATCATTTACTTACCACGACGTGCCTACCAGACGGATTTGGAGCGTCAGTCCGGCGGTGGATGAATTGGGCATCTCCCTCCCACGGTCACCTGGAAGTAGGATGCTGCTCTCACGCCAGAACCCCAGATGACATCTCCAAGAGCTGGCGCACATCGTATCAGAGTTTGCGAGAAAATGATCTACTTGCAACTTTGACCGCACAATGGAAATTTATGTTTTGAGCTTATCTATGCGAGGCCTCCAAATTGAAGACATCATCATTGGCAGTCGGGGAGAAATTGACGAGTGCTGAGTGGTTGACCGGTGACGAGTCGGAGGACGATAAAACTCTCATGTCACAGGATTGGCCGGTTCGTTGCGCGTTTCTGTACGAGGAAGATGCTTCATTTGAATAAGGATGCTGTGGCACCGGAAGAGACTGGCTCTGAGGTCTGGAAGTCTGAAGATGGTGTCTTCTTGGGTGTACTTGAGCTGGGTCATGTCGCGTGTTCCATAAAGGCTTCTAGAATTTCTCCCGATTGCGACGCTTAGTCTCGGTTGCGCTCATGCTTTCTATTTGCTTTTTTCCAACAAGATTTGAGAAGAGTTGGTTTTTCCGACACAGTGGCTTGGGTGGCAACAGCCAGACACTTGGCAACCGGTGTCAACGAAGGGTTTCTGTAGGACTTATCAAGGGAAATTACGAGGGAGCTGGAAAGAACCTACCCGCGCCGCCACGGGGCACATCAAACCCACCGGACCACCCCGAGCACGCCTAAATAGGGAGCTCCGGGTCTCCGTGGGTGCCACTGTCGGACTAGTAACCCCAGATTTGGGCAGCAGCGCCGGCGCACGTAGGAGACAGATGTTTTCGCAACGAGCGGGTGCAGTCGCGTGCTAGTCTAGGTTGCTTGTATCAGTACTATTACTGTTACGTACGGGTACCGCATTTAGCGAACGAACTTGAACCTGAAGCTAACATAGCATATTATGGGGTAAGATCTATTTCTCTTCGAACGACAAGACATGTGCCAAACTTGAAGCACCCAAGTTCAAGGCTCGAGAGCTGATATTTAAACGAATGCAAAGACTTTGCGCCTAGAACAACGAGGAAAAGCTTGAGTAGGAAGGTGCGGTAAAGAGATGTGCCTCGGTGTTTCTTTGGCCTAGCATGGCGAGCATGAGCATGTGCTTAGGCAGGGCCTTGGTATGCTTGGTGAAGAATTGGCAATGGGTTGTTTGAGCTTATTAAGTGGCAAGCAAAAAGTCTGTTACCTACACAATATCACTTACCCCGCGCTTTCAGTCTACAGTCGCGCTTGGCTCACTCTTCTCTCACTTGCTTCTCACTTGTCTCACTTTGGACACCGGGTACCTGTCATTCTCTGGGCATTCCATGTCCATGTATTCAAAGCACCTTGCAACCCTCAGCTCGAATTCATGTTGTGCAACAGTCTGCGCCTCAGGCTGTCTGCAAGGCTGCCAGGTACCATCTTTTTGGAGGCGATCTGCAGAGATAACAGTGTCGTGCTGCAACTGTGTTCGCCACTCACATTACGACTTTGCCTCTTCTCACCTTCACTGGCTTCCTTCTGCCCTGCCAAGGGGTTTATTGATATCGCGACTCCACGAAAGATCACACCCTAGCGCTCCACCTCAATTCTCCTTCTCGATCCATTCAACCCATTCACTCCATTCTCCGGGCCCTTCCACCTTCTCTTGCAGGCTTTCGATCCTCTAGAACATCGCCCTCACCCTGGCATCCTTGTCCTCTTGTTCAACCACTTCGCCAACCATCGTCGACACCAGTCGTCGTCACTAGCCCTTCACATCACCCTAAGCCTTTTTAGCTTTCGTCCTCACCGTTCACCCTGCTCTTGTGGGGGCACAGCGTCGCACTTCTGCTCCATTGTCATTATCTCGTGGCCCATGGCTGCTCGGCTGAAGCGATCATGTCGCCTGCCTCGACTCGAAGCAGAAGTATGCCTTTCTTTCCCCAGACACCATGGAGCACGCGCCGTGATCCTTCCCTACATATACCTCGTGAAGCCTCCGTCGCCGTGTGAGCTTTTCGCCTCGTCTCCTTGATTCTCAGATATCAGGCGCTGTCGTTCGCTTCTGTCTGACTCTCAGACTGCTGAGCTCCTGGTAACAGACCAGTAGGCACCTGTTCGCCCCTTTTCAGCAGTTTCACCATGGAGAAGGAAATCCATTACACCTCTGGCTCGGTGTCGTCAGAGAACCTTCCCTTTGACTACGACGATGTGAACAAGATGGAGGTGAGTTTTCCATCGAGTATAATCCTCTCGCGAATTCTGTTGTTGACTTCTCTCCCTCCAGGCTCGTCGAGGCTCCAAGGTTAACGAAGCCACCGACATCTTCGGCGACATTGCTACTGCCGAAGAATACGGCTATGTCTCTCGAGGCCTCAAGTCGCGTCACATTCAGTTCATCGCCCTCGGTGGTACCATCGGTACTGGTCTCTTCTTGGGTATCGGTCGAGCCTTCCTGCAAGCCGGTCCTCTGTCCGTCCTCCTCGGTTATACCTTCACTGGTCTGGCCGTCTTCGCCATGATGATGTCTCTTGGTGAAATGGCAACATGGCTTCCTCTTCCCGGTGCCATCCCACAATTTTGCGCCCGTTATGTCGACGATGCCATGGGTTTCGCCGTCGGTTGGAATAACTGGTACTCTTGTGCGATCACGCTCTGCGCCGAGATCTCTGCGGCTGCGTCCGTCATCCAGTTCTGGCAGGGTGCTCGAGATATCAACGTGGCTGCGTGGATCTCCATCGTCATCGTCCTCGTTCTGGCCTTGAACATCTTCGCCGTCGCCATCTACGGTGAAGCCGAGTTCATCTTTGCCTCCATCAAGATCATCACCATCCTTGGCCTTCTCATCCTGGCCCTCATCATCGATGTCGGTGGTGTTCCAGGACAGCATCGTCTTGGTTTTCAATATTGGAACAACCCTGGAGCAATGAAACCATATATCGCTGGCGGCGACACCGGGCGCTTCCTCGGCCTCTGGTCGACCCTCGTCAACGCCGCCTTCAGTTATGGAGGTGTCGAGATGGTTGCTGTTGCCGCTGGTGAGGCGGAGGACCCGCGCCGGAACATCCCCAAGGCCGTGCGCCGTGTATTCTGGCGTATCCTGTTCTTCTACATCCTTGGCTCCTTGGCTATCGGTGTTTTGGTGCCATATAACGACGAGCATCTCATCAACGCTCGTGCCGAAGGTGCTGCCGGTGCCGCTCAGTCACCTTGGGTCATTGCCATCAGCCGTGCTGGTATCGATGTTCTGCCCTCAATCATCAATGCCGTCATCTTGACCTCCGCTTCGTCATCAGCAAACGCTTTCTTGTACACCGGCTCTCGATACCTGTACGCCATCGCTCAGAATCGCCAAGCGCCTCGATTCCTGCTCAAGTGCTCCAAGACGGGCGTGCCCATCTGGTGCGTCTTGATCACTTGGTCAATCTCTCTCTTGACTTACATGTCATGCTCGTCGGGTTCCAACACTGTCTTCACGTGGTTCCAAAACCTGACCACCATCTCCACGCTGTTCACCTGGGTTAGCATCAACATCGCGTATATCCGCTTCTACTACGCATGCCAGGCGCAAGGTATCGACCGCAACGCCATGCCTTTCAAGTCGCCCTATCAACCCTACCTGTCATATGCGGCCGCTATCTTCTTCAGCTTAATCATCTTCTTCAACGGCTTCGACTCGATCGCCGGCGGCTTCAAGTACAAGGACTTCATCACCGACTACATCGGTGTGCCCATCTATTTCGGCCTGTATCTGTTCTGGCGCATCTTCAAGCGCACGCACTTCCGCAGCTCTGGCGAGGCGGATGTGCACACTGGCAAGGCTGCCCTTGACGCCATTGTCTGGCCTGAGCGCAAGCCCAGAAACATGCTCGAGAGGATTTGGTTCTGGATTGCATAAAGTGGGAAGTGAATGGGAGAGGCTTATTTACCTCTTATCTCCTTGAGGAAAAATTATCACGGACATTCCAAACATGTTCTGGAAAATCCCCAAAACTCACAGCTTTTGATGTGTATGTGCGTGTATTGCGTTCGTGTACCAAATACCCATACTCCAGTATAGCCAGCATTTGTGCATGAGTTATGAAACTGTTGCAAAAATAATATGGTTCCATTTTTGAATCCTACTCTCATGGCAACGGCTAAACATCGATAGATGCATGGTCAATCGGTTTCGCGTGTGCATACGTCGACTGTCCAGTAGTCCAGCTTCGATGCTTTACAGTGCGCCTCGATTCGTATTGTATGCTCGTCGTGGTGTGTCTGTAGTCTCTCGACAATTCTCGCTGGACCCTGGTAATGTAGGATGTTCTGAGACCCAGGAGGAGGACTTAGAAGGGTGCTGAGAATCCGAAATCCAGAATACAAGGAGTCGAAAGATTCAACGATATAAAATAATCCAGAGTCCAAAGTGGGTGAGGATGAAAAAGAACGAGGGACCGCCCACTAGCGAGGCGGGATACGTAAATATATGGTACGCATGTACAGACTTTGCTTAGCCTACCGCCCTACTACGTCCACCCACCCACTTGCGGGCAAGCAATGCACACTCGCTTAGATGTCGCGCATACAAGCGAGCAGCGAGCTAGATAATGTACTTTTAGGTACACAAGCTAGATCTCCGAGCTCGATCTCCTCGGTCCAGCCAGTGAGAACGTTGGGTCAAAGCAATTACATCCGAACTTTTGTGGTTCGTTCATTACCCGCGCCCTTTGACACTCTTTCCCGAAAACACGAGTACGTAGACTCTGGTGTGGATATCCGGATATGGCGGGCGTGTGCGGGCGTGCGTGCACAACGGCGCGTATGCGTAGTTATGCAAGAGTGCAAAACTACATGAACGCATCTACATGTCCGTCCCTGGACATCTTGTTTAGACATCTAGAGCAAGCTCAAGTCTCAGCCAAACGAGTGCCGAAACTTTCAAAAGTAAGGTCAAGCCAGAGATCTTCCCGCAGAGAGCAGTTTTGGGCACAGAAGACCACGACGAATGTGTACTGCCAACCAAACTTGTTCAAAAGGGAAAGACTCCCACCGGATCAGAGGCTGAAGCGCCCGCTGGTTCTCATGTTGAGTGGCGTAGACACAAGTAGGAAGAGGAAGAGGAAGAAGCTTTAGAGCTTTTCTAAGTGCCCTTCAAGTTAGAGACCAAGCTTGCTCGCGTTTGTAGTGCAAGGAAAAGAATTTTGACTCTCCGCTTGTTCAGCGATTCTGAGGCGAATAGCTAGGTCCCCTGTGCCTGCGTATGAAGCCCCGTTCGTAATCGGCTTCGCATTTCGAGGGCCTTGTCACCCGCGCAAGGCGAGCGTGGGCCATCAGGAACAATTGGAAAACGTGGGTTGAATGGGGAGAGAGGAACTTTGATATTAGCCTCTGTTATTGGTCTTCCAAGCCTCTGGGATGTATCATATTATACACGTAAGAAAACCTGCCATCTTCTCACTCAGGAGTTTGTACCTCCACGAAGGTTTCGTCTTTCTCTTTCACTATATAATTTGGGTTTTTCCATCTGGTCACGGTGTCGAATCCATCACGAATGGTCCAAGCTGCTTGAACCGCCGAGCTGACGCACTCGTTCATTCCCGGTTTGCCGCTCCACCATGGTCCTGCGCACTTGACTCGTCCTGAGTATACGCTTAGCAGGGCTTCATCCATCACCTCCCTGTCTTGCGAATATCCCACCGGAAATTGTGGAATGCAGTTGCGATTGAGGCGAGCTTTGGCAACGACAGGCTGTTCTTCAATGTTGAGGTGTCTCTTGAGAAGAGTCTGGGCCATTTCGATCGCTTGCGCTTCATTGGGGAGATCGTTGTCGGCCCAATCATGCCACCAATGTCCTCCCATCATGACTGTCAGCTTTGTCCCACGAGCGGTATCTTGAGCTACCATATCAGGCCCTCCCGCGTCCTCTATGGGAACTTCCTCGGGATAATCATAAAAGATAGGAGGTAGAGACGAGTCTCGCTGAACGTGGATTCCCCGTGCCGTCTCAGACCCGAAGATGACCCCCAAAGCACGCTCAGGGTTCTGCTCGAGAGGCACAGAGCGTGGAATGAGATAGCCAAACCCGCTCATCGATGGAGGAAGTAGTTCGGAATTTCTGTAGAAGAGATTTACAACCATGACGTTCACCGAGGAATTGCTGTGCGTGCATGCAGCAACAATATCCTCATGCTTGGGGAAATGCGGACGGCTAGAGTAGTCTTGAGGCAGCAAGCGCAGCATCTGCATTGGACTCAATGTTGAAACCGCATAATCATACTCTGTGTGTATGTGTTGAGGCTCTTGGGCCCGGTTGCAGCTGACGGACAGTTTCCGTGAGCTCTCATCGTACTGCAACCCACTCACGTCTGTAGATTCCACGATGGTGATGTTCTTGTTTTTGCGGAGCCGCTCTTCGAGGGCAGAAATTAGCTGACCCACCCCTCGCCTGAATGTATAAACGCTGAGCAGGTGGTGGGTTTTCCTATAGGAAAATCGCGTCCGGCTGGGCGTGGACGAGAGTCTGTTACGAATCGATTGTGAAAGTCGGTATGTATGATCCCATTTTCTGATTGATTCCCTGCCAACGCGGTGTAGCATATCAAAAAGCATTCGGAGCACGATGCTCGGCTCGTTTCGATTTAGGGTTTCATAATACCACAACCGCGGCGCCAATATTTTGGTGCTTAGACGATATATATCCCCAGCATAGATTCCATGGAAGACAGCAGAGGCGATATTGTCCGCGAAATCTTTCCCAAAGCGCCGGGCAATGAAATCCCCCAAAGATTCGTCCCGCATGCCTCGAGGTCGAGCCGGCACCAACGGTTCTTTCGGCAAGTTCCAGATTCCAGCAAACAGCGGGTCGGTCAAAAGGGTATTGAAGCTTTGCAATATCTCTGACATTGAAGAGCCTTTGAATGGTGTGGGCAACTTGACCAGACGATCTGGATAGTAGATGAACCGGTTGCGAGCGGCAGGAGCAGTCTTTGGGATGGCAATGAAATCACTGGCTAGCTCCAGGTCAGCAATCTATCAAGATCAGTGTCAGTATTCGTATTAGAGCACCGTGTCGTCGATGCGCACCATGTCTAGCATAGAAAACGAGCCTGCACTGTTTGCGACCCTGAAAGTTCGAGGACCCCATTCAAACAAGACTTCGCCATCGTCCACTTTGACAACTTCGGAGTCAATCCAACCTCCGAGCCTGTTGCTCTTCTCAAATATTGTGATTTTTGCATCGGGCAGTTCCTGGCTTAGCTTAAAAGCGGTACTCAGCCCGGTCAAGCCTCCACCCAACACCGCTATCTCTCTGGCATGCGGATTGGGCGGGGGAATAGCTTTATCACGACGATATTTGGCGTAAAGCCCATATTGTGAGACTGTGTCGCTTCTGGAAGTAGCGGTGGTCTTAAAGGTGCGTGAGAAGTAAAGCGAATGGCATCGAAGCTGCGGCGTGGAGGATGTTAAGACATGTCTGTAGTATTCCTTACAGCCCGTCACACCCGCCCCACGCATGTCCAGCAGATACACGCTGGATGGTGCATGTGCCAGAAGATTACAAAGGGGAACTTAAGAAAGAGAAAGAAAGGTGACAGAAACAACGCTGCTATTGTGCAAGGTCAATGATGCGCAGTTTGTGATTTGAGATGTTGGAGCAGCTACGCGCTTGACCTGCCCAAAATGCTCCCTCTACGTCTATATGTCCAGCCTCGTCATCTTATCATCGTCGATCAGTCCACCGTGCCCACTTGTGAAGTGCCCCTCGATCGCACCCAATGCTTCTAATGTAACTGCACATGGCCTCCTGGTAAAATGTGCCAATTCTTCTCTAGATCTCCTTTTGCTTCGAGGCCTGCAAAGCAAGCTGGTCCTGTACGTGAGGTTGAATGACACCATATGCTGGCACTGTGGACAGGATGTTCTGCTGTCTGCGACTCCTTGCTGCGCAACCCCCGTCTTTCGTCCTTCCCTTGACGAAGCTGCGGCATTTTGATCGTATGACGGTGGAGTCGTTGTAGGAAAAGCATTACCTCACTCCGAGGCGTCTCATTGTCCAAGGCTGCTGAGGCAAGGATCGTGATAAACTTCGAACGTAATGAAATGTGATTCAAGTCAACCTCCAGTTTGTGCCGTTGAGTTCTTTGTAGTCTCCGAAGGGTCTTCTTGTACCTCTGGCCCATCGTATCCAAGCTTTTTGAGGTCCCGCAGGAGTTCAATTTCCTTCCCAATCTTCATGATCTGATCCGGGGATAGCTTCTCGCCCGCTGCCTTCTTGTCCCTCAGCTCACGGACCGCTCGTAATTTCTTCAATTGATTGCGAATCTTCTTCTGCTGCTCGGCATCGGCATCCGCAAGTGTCTGGTCGTCGGCGGCTAGTTTCGAAAGATCCTGCCCGTTCTCGTTGCTCTTGACGCTTTCGACTATTCCTGTCTTCTTCATGCCTGCCGCGAGGGTATTCTCATCGTCCTCCACGGATCCTTCTGTGGCTGCCTTTCTCCGGGCGGCTTCCCTGCGCTTTGCATTCTTGCTTTTCGCGGGGGCATCTTCATTGGCTGTTGCAATTGGTTCTGCTCCCGGGATATCTCCTCCTTTGCCTCTGTTCTTCCATGCTTCGGCACTCCGATTTTTGTATGTCTCAATGTCCTCGGGGGGTCTGTACCCTGGCCTTACTTTGATCTCTTTTCTGGTTGAGCCATCGGCCCGCCTTGAGGCTGGTATGAAGGAGGCGCCTTCAGCAGTGGTCTGAATGCCCGATTTGCTCGCCAGTGGAGTGTCAGAAGACCGGGCAGACATTGTGCGACGTGATTAAGGGTGGGTGCATCCGCGGCGCAGTCGGTCTGGTATTAGCATGTCGAGCTCTGCGGTGTTACTAGTAGCTTTCGGAAATGCGTGACCGAGAGGAAGGCCTTGCACGCAGAGGTATCCCGGCGACGGAAGAGGAGTCTTATGCAGTAGAAGTGATGGTGTTGCGGCGTGGTAAGATGAACGGACTCAGAGGAGGGACCGCCGGCGGTATTACTTCGGATATTTTCCCTTGTCGCGACCCTCCCACCAGACGCCTCCCCTCCTCGTCTCCCTGGCCCCTTTGGCTTCACGTCCACACACTTGAGCACACATATGTATATGTAGTCGTGGTTGAACCCTCGTCCAGTTCATCGTCTCTTGCTTCATGTCCCCTAATGAATTCGTCCCCACACGAGCGACAGTGTGGACTATCTCCTTGGAACCGTCATGATTTGGATACAGTGTGTTCCGACTTGGTTGAAGCATTTCTCTTTTCCGACCCCGTTTGCATTTTATGTCATCAGGCAACAGCTTCGCTAAAGAGATCTGAGCTGCGTCAGTTGCCTTGACCAAGGCTTTGTCTTGATCTCTCGCTAATGACTCTCGCTCCGTAGTCGGTCAGGCTGGCCATGAACTCGAAGCGGTAGACTGTCTCGCGATAAGTCTCCCTGGTGTGCAGCCACCAAAATTCAGACCCTGGTGCCATCTGTCTTGCCGCAAAATCCTCGCTTCGAGCTACCCAGACGGCAGTGGTCCAACAATCAATGACCTTGTGTCGTATGGAACGCTCACGCGGCCAAAATGGCAAGCAGGGGCCAAATTTCCGGACGCGAAACAACATCCTTCTTACTCACGCCTATTAACGGACTACACCTGCAAGATTCTAAGAAACAAGTTTCCGGTGGAGTTGGTCGCGAGACTACCGGAGGATGTCGTCTTCGAGATCATTGAGAAACTAGGACGGGTGCGACTTTCAGCTATAAGGGAGAGCAGCGTTGTCATCGAGAAACTGCGCCGCGAGCAACCGGTGACTACCACCCCGTTGGACCTTTCCGGCGCCTTTTTTGGATCAACGCTCTCCCTTTACGGCCGCTCTTATATCTCGTCCATCAGCCCTCGGCGCGATCAAGGTCCAGGTCTCGGAAAGCTAAGAGGAAGGCTTCGCACAAGCAGTTGCTGTGTAGCAGTGTCGCTTGATGAGATTGGCGTCCGAGCCGTTCGGAATTTTGACCCAGAGGTTTCGACCATAGCTCCTGACGGAAGCCCTTGGTATCGCATTTTTGATATAGATTGCGCATCGGAGACGCGCTATGAGGCCGTTACAGACGTAAGTTTTCCTATCCACTACCTGTGAATCTTCTGATCCAGTATAGGGTCTTATCCTCCGAGATATATTGCCCAGAATGTCCGATGATGTTCGCCGTCGATATATGTGGAACACTCCAAACCCACCCGTGATCAAGGCGTCGAACTTCTTTTCAGCACCTACCGAAGGGGTTTATCACTCTCAATTCAAATATCTGCCATTGTCGACGCAGGGCTGCGCCCTCGTCATGAATTGTCTACATGGGCGAATTCTTGATATTTGTTCACATGACTTGGGAAGCACATCTACGACCTGTGACACCTGCGATTCCTACGCTGGAAAGGAACGTCTCATTCGACACTACTTTCCGCTGAACCCTCAGGAGAAGATCCGGGACATCTGGTTCCGTACGACAGAGCAAAGGTATCGGCATGTGTGTATCTACAGCATCATTGTACGTTAATGACTGATATCAAGAAGACTCCAGCTCACCCAATTATTTAGATTCAGACAACCCGCTCACGAGTCCGATTGTTCGGCCGTCAATTTCCCAGACATCGATACGACCTCGACTATCATTCCATCCTTGGCCAGGACGATAGCTTCGCCCAAGGCATTTACTACAATGGGCTTGAGCGGGAAGACGATTTTATCACTGAACTCGGGGCCGTGCCCGCCCCCAAGGGCCCTGAATTTGCCCGAGATGCTGATCTCCCAGCCGCCCCAATCCTTACTTTTACTGACTCTCTGCCGATGAGTCGCCAGCAGTGCTACCTCTCTGCTGCGCCGTTACGCCAACTGCGCGGGTTGAGGATTTGTTACAGTGACACCGATGACCAGCCACCCTGTGTCGGTACGCTCCTTTTCTATCACGATAACAGTCAGGATGCCCTTGGTCACTGTCCCTGGCGCGGGCCGATCTCTGAGGAAGAGATACCAGTAGAGAAAGTTCGATACCGAAATCTGCGGGTGGCCAGGAAGTTTCACGTTGAGTGGAAAGTGGTAGGTCCAGAAATAGAAGATGCAAACATGGGCGAAGGCAATGGTGAATGGCATTCCATTCCACAAAGTGGTACGATGAGGTGGTGGTTTCAACCACACTCAAATCATGTTGAAGTTGATGCGCGCGATCCAACATAATTTCACTGGCACAAAACAAACGAAGAATCAAGCTCCATTCGACCAAGGTTGCCCGCTGTGATACTCGAAGATTATGCACCCCCTCGAAAGGTCGCCCTTGTCGCGTTCAAAGTCTCAACCTACGTCAATCGCCGCCATCTCATAGTCTGGCCTGACTGCGTACCTCCTGAAACCAGGCATCGACAAGCCTTAAGACTTTGCGTGCCGATCCAAACGAATTCTGGAATCTTCACGACCAGTCAGCAGTTGCACGCCGGAATTCATTCAGGGGGGGAAGCAAACAACTTACCCTCCTCCAGCGTGTCCATATGTATGGCAGACCACTCTCTTCTTCGATCGGATCGAGTCAGAACGGTCGATTTCTTCAATCTCCACCCTCGGACCGCCCTTGCGACCGGGTCTGAACGCGACGTCAACGCTGACAATGTCGAACTCGCCTTGCTCATTCAGTAACTCCGGCGCCATGGGCTTACAACGCTCGACAATCTTCTTGGTTGTTTCCGGTTCAGGACATATATCCCAATTTCCTTCCTCGTATGTACTTCCCAGCACAGAAATGCCTGAGCCCACGCGCGGCGTGATCGACGCATTTCCGTCTGGGTAGAACATGGTCGTGATCTGCTTCGCTTCGCCCTTCACGGTCACAGTCTGTCCACGGATCGGGTATACGCTAGGGTCAGGAACCAGGGCACGCGCTCCAAGGCCACTTGCATTCACCACCAAGTCGAATTTGGTGACACCTGCATCCGAGACTTGCAGCATTGACTCGATTGTTTCAATGGCATTTGATAAGCCCCCGAATGTCGGAATCTGAGCTCTGATGATTTTGCCGCCCAATTCTCCGACCCTTCTGGCGAGGTACTTCAAATAGGGGGTTGTATTCACGGCAATACCATCATGCGTGGCACCTGACTTGAAAGGACGAGTAAGCTTGTCATGGGGAACCTCGTCAAATCCGTCAACCTGGCCCGCGTACCAAATACTGCTTGGCCCTTTCGGTACGAAAGGATGCGGTCCGGTCCTGCAAATCAGGAGTCAACATTTGGTCGAAGTTGATATCAAAGCTGTGGTGAAGGGGTACAAACCAGAATAGTCGCATTGGACGTGCCTTGATTTGTTAGCTTAAAGTTCATCGGGTTGGTGTTATGACGGAACCATGAAGTATACTTACGTGAACTCCGTGTTTTCCTATCTTATGGTCTCCCAGTTTACACATCTGAAGCCAGACTTTGTAGCTTTCCTGATCCCATAATTGAATCTCTTTTTCTTCGGGTAAACCGTTAGACCGCCACATGGCAGCAGCCCTATCCGATTGTCAATGAAAGAAACTCTGTACGAAAAGGCAGTTGAAGGAGCAAATGCTTCAAGCAGCATATTCTAAGTCCGTCGTAGAGCCGACGAGTCTCAAAATAGGAGGACCTACCATGGTGAGGTGTACGAGAGAGAAGTATCCCCTGGTAGGTGATTGGCGACAATAATCACCTTGTAGTCTGCTTCAAGAAGCGATATGGCTGTTTGAAGACCAATGACACCTGCTCTTAACCATCGCTATCAGTACAAGCTCACAGGGCTGCAGTCACCAGACTCACCCAATGACCAAAATGTGTTTCTGGCGAGCCATCCTGAATTGATTGGGAACGAGAATAGGTCTCGGCACCAGGAAAGCATATCGCAAGGCTCAAGTATTTGGCGCTGTGGCTGTGATAAAGACGGCAAAGACAAGAGTCTTTGCAATTGTTTCTCGAATCTGCATCGTTGCAATGTTCCCCTTCCGGTGACATTGTCGCGGGAAGCATATCACTTCGTTCTCCATTCAAACTCCACAGTTTTTGCGGCGGAGATGCACGACGGAAGTCCATCCCGCGGCCACGATGGTGCCGAGAATTGGTGCGCGGCCCTGCCTTCCGAGAAGTTTGATATGGGCGCGAGAATTTCTTGAGGACTAAACATCTAGCCTGGCTTTGGGTTGGTATCGTCGACGTGATCCGTACTTGGAGGTATAGACTACACCAAGCAGGACTGATTGCTTGCTTTGCTGCAGCATTCGTGATTTGACGGCTTCCACATCAAGAGCCTGAAGCCACGGAAGCAGGAAGACCAAAGTAATGGATGGGTTGCAGCACGTCCTAAGGGACGTCGCTCTCACGGAACCCATCAAATGCGTGGATATGCACACGACAGGCGAACCTACGAGAATTGTCTATTCCGGATTTCCAAAGATGTCCGGGACCTTGCTGCAACAGCGTGAGCAGGCGTCACAAAAGTACGACCACATTCGTCAGCGGCTATTACTCGAGCCTCGGGGACATTGGGACATGTATGGCGCTATCTTGATCCACGAGACGGAACTTGTGGAAAGTGGGAGGGCCGACTTGGGTGTCCTCTTCATGCATAACGCTGGGTTCTCCATGATGTGTGGACATGCAACTCTCGCTCTCGGACGATTTTTGGTTGACGCTAGCGAGGATATATTCCCACAGACGAGACGCCATGCAGTTGACCCGAAGACTTCAACTGTCCAGATCAAGTTGCATATACCCAGCGGGATTCTGGAGTTGACTGTTCCAGTCCTACCAAACGGACAGTCCGATCCCTGTCGACCGGTGTCATTCCTTTCAGTACCCTCATTCTACACCGGGATGTCGGTGAGAATTCCATTGTCGATCGAACACAGATGGCCAGAGCTTGGGAATCGAACTTCAATCACAGCTGATTTCAGCTACGGGGGAGCATTCTACTGCCTTGTTGATGCTGAAGAGTTGGGATTCCCCGATGGTCTTGTCAAACCTGATCTGACAAAGATGAATGTTGCATCCAAGATGGTAAAAAGTGCCGTCAATACCAACCCAGCTCTTTCATCTTACGTGAAACATCCCGACGTAGACGAGGCAGGGTACCTCTATTCGATCATGATAGTCGATGCTCGGACGAATTATACGAATTCGCAGGCGAGCAATTTGACTTCCCAGAGTGCATCCCTCGGAGAGGAAACTGGACTCTGCTTTTTTGCAAACCAACAGATCGACCGCTCTCCAACCGGCGGATGTGTCGCGGCTCGCGTTGCTGTCGCATACGCAAAGGGACGTCTGAAATTGGGCGAGAAATGGACCTATCATTCGCTTCTTTCTCGGGCCTATTCAGGATTTGGAGCATTTGCTGGCTCTGTGGATGAAGTCTTGCCCCTAGAGTCGATCAAGCTTGGCCGGTCGAAAGATTCGCCGCCTGTGAGGGTGCGTGTCGAAGGGCAAGCTTTCTATGTCGGAGCATATACGACGGTGATTGAGGAAGCCGATCGTGTGGGAAAAACGGGGTTTGCTTTGAATAACCTGTAGACTTAGATGGGAGTAAAAGTGGGCGTGGACGAGAAATTCTTCGAGATGATGCCAGGGCATGGTTTCCAGCCCTCAAAAGATCTCATGATCACCTTCATTCTGTAGTTCGTATAACCAAAGCCACGGGCTTGTGCTTGCCCAGTCTTGGTCGAGATCCCTTGAGTTCGAGCTTTGAGCTTGGGGCTCTAATTGATCCGCAATATTCAACATCTTCGAAGGACTCACGCCACTTTCATATGCGCCTGCGACCCAGCCTCTGGAAAATGCGGCATCATGGGCAAGGGGCTGTGTATCCTGATCAATATTATCATTAGCCTCTGCTGGCTGAAGTCTTGCGTGACCGAGTAGTGGTTGGATCATCTGCTCAAGACAGAGCAGCTCTTTCTTTCGCAGGTTGGCAGGTCGGCTTCCTTTGCGTATGAGGTAATCAAGAATACAGTAACTGGTAGTTTTGTGAGTAGCAGCATCCTTGATCATGGACGGGACAATGGCCGATGCCATGATGATTATGAAAGCTGAAGAAAAGACGCTCTCTAGGTCGAACGGGAGAAAAGAGTCTGGTGATTTCAGTAAAGAGATGTTTGAAGTTCAACTTCTTGGACCACTTACCTATTAAATGATGCTGGTATAATGTGTTGAGAACTTTGAGTGCGACTTGCGCAGACCGGAGACAGGTCTCCAGCAAATCCTTGGTTTGCGGGCGGAGTGTCTTTTCCACATCTTGAGGGCCGAACGTGCCCTTCAAACGGGCATTGAGCAAGTGTAATAGAAGTGGTCTTGTAGCAAGCATTATACACTGAGAAAAGTCAGAAATAATCAACAAAATCTCTTGAAGACGGCTTATACTTGATGGTAGGACAGAGTGATGTGTCCAGCTACTGTCGAAACAGACCCGATAGAGCCATAAGCTGCCGAAGAAAATATTGAGTCCATCTCGTGGGCCATTGCTGCCATATCGCGAAGAGCTGTCTGGACGTTTTTGACAAAAGGGCGACTAAGGTGTTCAACACTATAAACAGCTTAGTCGAATTAGTAAAATTCATTCAAGCGCTCAACCCACAACTCACAGCTCAATATTTTTGCCATAAGACGTGATATCTTCACATTGATGTTCAGGACAGCTCCTCGTTGGGAGCGATCGTCAGCAGAGGGAAGCGGACAGGTGATATCGCCATCTTGGATCATGTTTGGGGCGCCGATCATCGATGCCAGGCGTCTGTCCAGTATGTATACTGTCCACCAAATGTCACAATGATGGTTAGCCAATTTGTCACCTCTGACCTGGCTTGGTGTTTTTCTGTGGAGTCCCTCGATCATGCAAATTCGGACCGCCTGACCGATCTAGATAAGGAGCGTTGTCAGAATTGATAGAGGCTGGATGAGTTTCGGGGAAATACTATACGTATCCATACGCGGCTTCTTTCATGTCGACAGAAACCAAATATAATGACACCAAGCACAAGACTTGGATGGCCAAGTTTGGCTCACGCAAAAGGCCGATGAAATCTGGTAATATGGACATAGCCCTCTGAAACCATAGCGATCCGGGAGCGGTCTGGGGATCTCTAACGACGACGACCATGGCCTTTCCTAGTGCAACAATTAAGAGAAATTCGATGAACCAGAGCCTTGACGTCTGCAATTTCACAAGTCCCTGCTGACGAAAATCGTAAAGGTTTTGGGTAAACTCGACTTCGTCAAACGGCCGGAACATCTGGCAAGTGTTGAATTTGACAGCATTCATCAAATAGAGAGTGTAGTCAATCGATGGCAAATCGGAGGTGTCGAGAGGAGCACTCGCATCAACGCAGGTATACTCCAACTGGTATGCGCTTCCATCTACATTGACAGGAATTTCGACCAAGCGATTCTCTGGGAGAGCTTCCCGAAGGGTAATGAAAACCCGTTGGCTGAAAGTCCACGTTGAAGAAGGCCCAAGAAAGCCTTCATTGCTCTCTTGTCAGAAAGCGTATGCAGCTAACAGAGACAATAGAAGACAACGTACGATATCTCCCAACAGGATCGCGAACGTAAGTCGATGTTTGGGATACTAATGGATTGGTGATCGAGTCCGACGACTGTGGCGATGGAGCCCTAGTCGGTACAGAGTCAGGGGCATCGGGCAAATCTTGGTCATGACCTTGTTTCTACTCAGTGTCGATCGTTGCCGGCGAGACTGTGAGACTTACTCTGTTGGTCCTGCTGGCGGTCGTCGATTGTGGACTGCGGGTACGGCGAAATCGTCAAAGTCTGACTCAGATCTGAATTTGGGGCTCTCTCATTGTATCGCCTCTCGAGCCGACGTAGATATCTGAACCACTGTCAGAAGCCAGTTGACAGCCTTGATCGTGGAATACGAGATTGGCTTGCTTTTCAGAGACTAAGACTTTCTTCTCTAGTTCTTCGAAGATGCACGGTATGCTGCGACGACTACAGGTAACGCAAGGCTGGCTTCCGGAGCATTTGACTTTACGTTTCTTGCAATATCTGCATCTGTATCATTGCGGAGGATATTAGCACGGCCCGAGAAGTCATAAAGCTGACAAGGATCACTCACGCACTGATCACTCGCTTCTGGACCTGTTGGTCTTCCGCAGGGGTCGCCATACCAGCTAGCGATTTCTTGCTGTCGCCGGAAGGAACTGGACAGGCGTGTCAAGTCATCCGTGGCTCCGTTGATTGTAATGGGGGTGGCGAGCCAGAAAACGGAGCTTGAAACGAAAGGCGCCCACGAGTTCCGCAGCGAAGGAGATGTCCTCCGCGGCGCGAGACATCTGGGCCCAAGTCGCAAGGTAGGTTGTGTTCATTATCTAGCGTTGTGGAGCACATGCGGATGCAGCTCCCGTTGTGGCGATACGGGTACGTATCTCGACGGTAGTGCGGCGCTCGAGCACTCGGTAGAACCAAACAATCATCGAGACGGGGAATGCTATCTTATTTGAGCAACCTTTGAAGGCGCCATCGACCCCGGACGTACACTTTGTCGTCAAGAACGTGGTAAGTACCCAAGTAGGGAGATCTGAGCGGCTCCTGGCAGGTATTAGGAACGGAAGATATGCCAAGGCACTAGTACCGTCTTGTGCTAGATGAGTATCCTGACTAAGCACTGAATATTTTGGCAACCCGCGACAACCTCAACCTCAATTTCAAGTTGATCTGATCTTCATCTACTACGCACTCGTGCCACCCCAAGCAGCTGTGTTAGCCGTTCATCATTTGATCCCGAGATCATCCAAACTTTACTCCTCTATTTTCCGATATCTGGATTTCATGATGCCTCCGACGAGTATCAGGCCCACATTTCTGACTCGGCGATGTCCTATGGCAAGCACGCAATAACGGGAAGCCCCTCCGTACCTCGACTCGAACACGTAACGGCCTCGAATCAACTCCATCCAACCAGATGATGTGCTACGGATGCACCTACCGAAGCTCATGATAGGGAACGTATCTAACTTTTTGTCTGATATAGCACTGACTTCACGTGTCCCCAGAATACAGGACTGGCTGCCGTTGGTAGTAATGTTCAGGCTATATATTCTATACAATCTCTGTATCTCCTTTCACACGTGGGACTCCGCTTTATTAATCCCACCAGAGGTTAATGTCGTCTTGAGCAATATATGTATTGATTTCCAACCGCGAGCTCCTATGGTCCTCTAGCTTGCTCTTCATTCTTGTTCGCAAAGTTCCCAGAAAGTCTTACTGAGGCCCCCCTCTCCCCTCCTCTTAGGAGCATTCCTACAAAAGGATCTATCCCACAGTCGCGAACAGACGTCTCAGTATGGATCCACGCGCAGACTCTGAAAAGGGGCCACATAGCATTTCTGAGGCTAAGGCCGACGATATGCTGAGCGAAACCCCCAAAGATGACACCCTCAAAGCCATGGAGCGGAAGATTCTCATCAAGACAGATCTGGTCATTCTCACTTTCGTCGTCCTGATTGCCTTCCTGATGTTTTTGGACAAGAATTGCTTGTCCTTCGCCGCCATTCTAGGCATGAAAACAGACACGAATCTCAAAGGTCAAGAATACAGCTGGCTAGGAAGCATATTCTACTTCGGATATTTGCTGGGCATGCCAATATCTGCCTTTCTTATCACCAAAGTCCCCGTCGGCCGACTAGTGGGGACTGCGTCTGCCTTGTGGGGAGTGACGTTGATGTGTATGGCTGCATGCCACAATTTTGCTGGCCTGGCTACTGTTCGGTTTTTCTTGGGCCTTCTGGAATCACCTGCATTCCCTTCTGCCATGATTCTGATTGGAAATTGGTGGAAGCGAAGCGAGCAACCACTCCGCAGTGCATTATGGTACAACACATTCGCCGGTATCTTCGGAGGACTGCTTGCCTTTGCCATTAACACCATCAAGGGTGATCTGGCCAATTGGAGATATCTGTTCATCATCTACGGATCAGTCACCATTCTACTTGGTGTCCTGGCCTTCTTTTTCCTGCCCACTTCACCTGCAACAGCATGGTTTTTGACCGCAGAGGAGAAGAAAGTCGCCATTGCAAGGCTCGCCGACACTCAGCAGAAAAACAACAACGACCGGCCCACAAAGTTCCAGATTAGCCAATGCACTGAAGCCCTGATGTCGCTCAAATTTTGGACCCTTATCCTCTTCATAATGGCTCAGGGCATTACTGCTGCGGGCATCACGAACTTCAATCCTTTAATTATCAAAGGATTTGGATTCTCTACTCAACGCACAACTCTCCTGGCCGCTCCACAAGCAGCAGTGGGGATCGTTGCCCAAGTGGCTCTATCCCTCCTCGCCTATTTCATCCCTAACACTCGCTGCCTGTGGTGGATAGTGGGCACGATACCCGCGTTGGCCGGCGCAATCATCATCCATAGCGTGAACGTCAACACACAACGGCCCGTGGCACTGGGCGGCGTTTATCTCATGGGATTCTACAACGTTGGATTTGTTATGGCAATTGCTATCGTCACAGCCAACTTCCGTGGGAGTACCAAGCGCCCATTTGTGAACGCGTGCATGGGCATTTCGCTCTCCGTGTCAGAAATCATCGGCCCACAATTCTTCCGTGAGAGCCAGGCTCCTTACTATCAGCTGGGGATCTGGGCATTGATCGTGTCATACGCTGTCATGGTCGCCACGGGCGGGCTGTACTGGGTCCTTGCCGTGTATGCAAACAGGGTGAGGGATCGTGCTGGACATAGCACTGTCGAAGGAGAGGCCAATCCGGATGAAGACTTGACGGATGTGCAGAATAAGGCTCATAGATATTCCTACTAGGGTAGGCGCTTCTTGATAGATATAATATTAGTAACTGCTGAGAGACGGAAAAAGTCTTCGAAGATAGTATCATCGTCTATAGTGGTATCTCTTGGTAACATGTGGCATCTGACAGTGTCATGAATTATGTCAGCGCATTCAGGGTCATCTCTCCATCACTGTCTTATAACCACCGCGTTCTTGACGAATAGTCCCTCAACCGCAACCTTGACCAGAAACCTCGCCGCACTAGACACAGTGACGCTGTCGGTCAAACGCATTCCCTCACCACTGCTGCCTAGCGTTTGTACTTCCTTCTTCGCTTCGGCTGACTTCTCCTTCTGCTTCGGACTGTCGAACTCCAGCCTCACAGCCCTCACCAGAGTCCAATCCATCTTCGTCCGCAACCGCATCTCCTCGTCCACGATGCCATGATCCTCAAGCGCGTACTTGATGTTGGTATATCCCATGAACGCCTTGCTCAGCCACGGTAAGTTGGCCCATGAGTCCCCAACACCTGCTGTCGACATCACCACGATGCGGTGAATGCCGGCGTCTTCCAGCACCTCGCAGACGTTGGCGCACGAGTCGGCAAGGAAGCGGGGGGGCGAGACTTGGGTGGCAAAAGGGCTGTCGGACTTGCGGACCGTGTTCAGTGTGATGATCGCAGCGGATGGGCTTAGGGAAGCCGCTGCCGAAAGGGCGCTTTTTATGTCTGGTTTTGATAGTGGTGAGCCAGTGACGATTGTGAGCCCCGGTCGAGGGGCGAGGCTGTTAGATGTTCGCACGAGGGCGACTGCTGTGTGTCCTTGAGAGAGTATTTCTGATACGACGTGCTGGCCGGTCCGTCCGGTGGCGCCGAGGAGGAGGAAATGCATGGCTGTTCGATGAGAAGTAATGCGTGAATAGTCGTCTACTTGAGCTTGGGAGATGAAGAGGCTTCATTTAAAAAGAGCGAGGGACTTGCGAATCCTTTTATGAAGTTGAAGACCACCAGCACCGTCCCATGGTCGGCGCCGAGTGAGAAGCCCGAGTCAAAGAGAGTCGGCCTCTGATTGGGTTGTTCGCTCTGAACACCCGATTTGGAAGCCATGTTTGCAATGCAATCTTATACACGCACGCCCGTCGACTTGACCGTTTTGTTTTTACCTCGAAATGCGCTAAATTTATAGTTCTTGACTCTTTCACCTAGGCTGTTGCCTATGCTCTGCAATCGGTCGGTCTCGGTCCGCAGCTCCGCAGAGAGATCTGGTGAGGAGTCCAGCACCCCTAATAGGATGATCTTCAGAATCAGATGGAAGCAGCGCATGAAAGACACTGAAATAAGCTCGGCGCCAGGAGGTCTGATTCTCGCCTGGATGACTTCGAGATCAAGGAGCCATGACTTTAGGGAGCCTAGCAGAGCCGCTTTCTCGGATAGCAGTCGAAGCGCACTTCCTACTGAATTGAGTTGTGATACTTTGCCTAGGAATTCAAGTGTGGAGAAAGCGATCCTTACAAGCTCGCTTCGCATGTCGGGCGCAAGCGCGCGAAGATCTCGAGAGTCAGTCGGCTTCTGATACTGTGCTATCGGACACGAAGACGACGTTGTCATCCCGCTTGCATCAGCTGTTGCTGGCGGATCCGCGAATTTACATGGCGCAGCAAACAGTTTAATGATAAAAACATCCAGTAAAGGTAGTTGGTCATGGCCTGCTGGTACCAATTCATTTGCAGATATCAGCTTTGGCCTTGCCTGGGACTCGTGCATGATTCCGAGTCCGCGAACGATATGTTGGGCCATGGCAGCGTAATTTCCCCGTACCTGCTCGATGCTGATGAAGAGCTGACAGCAGAGTAATGTCAGTTTCAACCCTTTGGAGCCGGGAGCCGACATTTCAGACGCAAGAACCCCTAAAGCTGTACAATATTGCTGGAGGCCCAAGTCATGGCTCTGGGTCTGCTGCGTGACAGACGCTGGAACGCCGTCCCAAGAAACATCTCCAGAAGCCTCGAGATCTTCGCGAAGAGTTCTGAGAGACAACACCGCGTGTCTTACTGGCGGTTCCGTTGAACTGGCTTGGAGAATCTGCCGAGCTTCTTCGCCACAGCCCAAATCCACGTCGAAGAGGGTTTTTGTTGAGAAGTAGCGCTTGAGAAGTTCGATGTCCAGAGGAGCGACCGCAGTCAATAACGGCCGTGAGAGTTGTGAATCAATGCCGGACGTAACACCGCCAGTATGTGTTTCAGCGGTTTTGCAGAGCTGCTTGACAAACATTCTGAAGGGAGATTCGTAGCCTTCGCAAGTCCGACCAGTGTTGACGCATTTTTTGCAAAACGGTTTAGTCTCGTCACACTTGATCTTCCTAATTCTATTGATGGATGAGAACAATCCCTGCAGAGACGACCCGTCGTCTCGCTCTCGGTATCGGGACGAAGATGGGTGATGGATTTTGGAACTGACCTGCAGGTTGCACACCCAGTTTTCCGTTTGCGGGCCACTAAATTCCTAGCCATGGGTGGGCGGTCGGTGGAACGTTCACCTTGGTCGCGCAGCAGACTCCAGACGATGTAAGTGTCCGTCGTATGCAAGGACTCTGAGCAGGTCAAGCAACATGATAGAATTTCTTCATGCCCAGGACCGTGACGACGGCTCGGGCGAGTCGGTGTTGGTTCAAGCGACTCCGAGTCGGCAGTCGCGCAGGCGCGTCAACCGTGGCGGCGCTGAGCTTAGACCAATTGGGTAGCGACACCGAACCCACCAATCAATTCCTGGTCTGGAAGCGGCTCCATTCTTCAAACTCGTCCGAGTCCTTGAAAAAGATCTTCCTTTCAGCACACACCACTCTACAACCCTGCAACCGGGACCATCGTCGAGGAATGTGTTTTTGGAGCGGTGTCCGTGTCCCTGCGACCGGCGCCGTTGTGGTGACTGCATTCCGAGACTGAGTGGTCTTGATCAGCTTAAATACTCAATGGCCTCTCCGATCACTCTCGAAATAACTTCAAATGTCGAAGCTCACAAGGAGCAGCTCTAGATTCTTGTCGAAACCGCTGTACAGTTCAAGAATGCCTGCTTTCACTCTGTATGGCTCTCGCGGTTCGACCAACACGGATCGTGTCCGCCTGACTCTTGCCGAAGGGGGTTTCACGGATTATGATCTCGTGCTTCTCAACCTGCAAAAAGGGGAGCAGAAGGTGTGTGAATCGTTGCTCTGGGAAGAGGAATAGCAAAGCGCACATTGCTAACGCCGCTGCACGTAGTCCGAAGAAAACATGAAACGTCATCCCTGGGGCAAAGTACCCGTCATAACCTTTCCCGGAGGTTTCACTCTCTACGAGAGTCGCCCAATATGCAAATACCTCGCCAGGAAGTACTCGATTCCACTGCTTCCTCCGGAGTCCGACATCGAAGCCGCGGCGTTGTTTGACGCCGCAGAGTGCACAGAAATGCTCTACTTCGCAGAGCCCGCCGGTAGAATCGCATTCGAGAAATTCGTCAAAAAATTCATAGGGCTTCCTCCCAATGACGCCGTGGTGTCAGAGGCGTTGCGGTCACTCGAGACATTCTTCGATGTTGCTGAACGGCGTCTACAAGGCAACGACTACATGGCTGGAAATGACTTCACTCTCGCGGACATCTACTACATTCCGCTAATCCAGAGACTTTTCGTGTGCGGGCACGGAGATCTCATCCTGAGTCGCAAAGCTGTGAGCGCTTGGTGGGACCGCTGCATGAAGAGGCCAGCCATAGAGAAAATGGTGGCCGCTGACAAGGAGGCTGCGGCTGCGGCTGCGAGATAGCACAGGGACGAATCCGGATGGAGACAGTTGTCTCGAGATGAGAACTAGGCCCTTTTCCAATAAGAGGCCGTGACAGTATATTTTTGTTATCTTGGGGATGTAAATTCCATCAAGGTGTGGAGTAGAAAATGAAGTTGGCTTGGAGAAGTTTGACACGCGCGATTTTGAAGTAAATGACCTTTCCATAGGATGTTCCAAACAAGTCCTATGTAGAGAATCATTCTTGTCGTGCTTGAGGCTTGTAAAGCGGCAATAACATAACTAAGGAGCAGTCACGCCACTCAGCGCAGTGCGGCGGAGAAATAACTCCTCACGTCCTTCGGCTAGCCTATTAGTCTAGGGCGGCACTCTCTGACTTCCTAATGAGGCACTCGGAAGCTGCATCTCAAGCTCCTGCTCCAGCTTTGAATTTGTCCAGTCGACTCCGACCTGAGTAGAACTTCTGCACGTTCACTGACTCTACGATCCACCCACCGTTCGAAGACGGACAGCCTTTCAAGATGCCGGTCATTGTAAGTTTCAGCCAATATAAGTTCTCATGTGTCGTGGACGCTGACGGTGTACCACAGTCAAGATTATCGAACAACATCTTCAAGTAAAGCTTCCCTCTACAAGGTCCTCTACACTTACTCACCCTGCACAGTGGTGTGATGCGAAAAAATGCTACCTGGCTGACGACGATATTCTTCGGTGCCTTCGCTTTCGAACTGTGAGCGCGATCCTGGCAAAGACCGTGGAATGAAGCTGACGCACCCGCAGGGGATTTGAAGGAGCAACAAACTCGATGTGGAACAGCTGGAACAAGGGTGTATGTATCGCTTGAATCAACTCCTTTCGAACGAAGAACACAAGTTCTGACCCAAAACTGCAGCGACAATGGAAAGACATCAAGGCTCGATATATGCAAGCGGATGAGGAGGAAGAGGAGTGATTGTTCGGCCATTGCATTTGGGAGTAAGGAGTTGCTCGCTTGCATGAACGCCATGAAAGAGGCGCAGGAAGAGCTACCACCACTGCGACAAAAGACTACAAAACGGCCTCTGTACATATAACCACGAAAGATGGCAATCAACCAAGTTTCACCATTCGAGCTCCTCATCCTAGATACGTCTGTCGTTGATCTGTGATGGACGATACTGCCGGCCTACGAACACCCCCGACGAATCCAAACATGAGGTGAATAATTTAACAAGACGCAGCGGTATTGCCGGGTGAGCCAGTGCAGGAAATGAATGAGTTCCGAAGAGGGTTCTCGAACCAGAAGACTTAGACCGAAATAACAGTAGGAACTTGCCGTATTTCTAGAACAAAAGGCAGCCCCGTCAAGAATGTGCTCAAATGTAGAAATGATACTTGATCAAGACATGTCGAGGCTGTGTAGTGGACTACAGAGTATCTCTTGAGCAATGTCAGTGGTTCTTTGACTTGCTGGGCGGAATCCCGCAGGCAGGCGGCACTTGCGCTGCTTCGTCCGCCACCGACACCTCAAACACATGCACAAGTACAGACACCCATGCCTTCTTTCACCACCGCCTATTGGAGACCGAGCAGACCTTCACTGGCTTTTTTAATGCCTTCAAAGTGACCTTAGTCTGTCACATTGCTAAAATTCTGAGCGTTTACCCTGCAGGAGAAATCAAAACCAACGGTCGATTCAAGTTTGGCCCAGGCACCGTTTTACGAGCAAACAATATCTCGTTCAATACCTGGTTCATCACGCAAACATCGCCTATAATTATAGTCCTCAGACCGACACTCCAGATGCGGCTCACAGACACAGCGGCGTTCTCAAGATGAGCACTTCGGCTTCTAGTCTGGATAGCCAACTCTCACAGGCTCTATGCAATCATCCGAGCCAACATGGCTACCGATACACTCTTCCCGCGAAACACAAGCTCCTCGAAATCCTCTTTCGCTCCCTGACCAACGACCGGCAGGACTACCTGCAAGACCTCTTCCCCGATGGCTTCCCTGCCTCCTATAAACTGCAAGATGCCCAAGGATATCAAGAGAACGCAGAGTATACAGCGGCGGCAAGAGGCCACCCATGCGGGCATATCTTCAAACAGGGTGAAGCGAACTATCATTGCAGTACTTGTACCGATGACAACACTGCCGTCCTCTGCTCGCGGTGTTTTGTCGCTAGTGACCATGAGGGACATCAGTACAGCATCAATATAAGCGCTGGTAATAGCGCCTGTTGCGATTGCGGGGATGACGAGGCGTGGAAGAAGCCCGTCAAGTGTGCTATTCACACAGCAAGTGACGACTGGATCACTACAGACGAACACGTTTCTCCGCTGCCGGTGGATTTACAAGAGTCTATTCGTATCACTGTTAGCAGAGCTCTCGATTACTTCTGCGATATCATATCTTGTTCGCCAGAGAATTTACGCCTGCCTAAGACCGTCGAGTCGGTTACGCAAGACGAACAAAGGTCTCGACTGGACGCTGAACACTACTTTTCTAGAGACGAAATCGAGACAAACCCGGAGTATTGTCTACTCATCTGGAATGATGAAAAACATACAGTTCGCGAGGTGCAGTCGCAAGTGGCAAGGGCGTGCCGGGAACGCGAATCGTTTGGTCTACAAAAAGCTGAAGAAGCAAATGACGTTGGTCGGAGTGTCGTCAGATACTCGCGAGATCTCAAGGAGCTTACTCGAATGGCTAAGATCATTGAAGAGATCAAGATCACTGTCACCATCAGATCATCAAGGGACACCTTCCGCGAACAGATGTGTGGTACCATCATCGATTGGCTGGCTGATGTGGCTGGTTGCAGCATTGCCGGAGATAGCCATATCCTTCGCCGTATCATCTGTGAAGAAATGCTCCAACTCTGGCATATGGGCAGCGATGCCTGGAACGCCGAGGTGGGAAAGGAAGATTTAGATGACCACGGCAACGAAGATGAGCGTGAATTTAGGAAAAGGACGCGGCTTCGACTTCTCGACCCACTTCAATGGGCGATGCAAAGGGCAATGGAGGTCCCAGTCTTGGACTTAGCTGCTGCCGATGCTGATAGCGATCCAAGTGAAGCAGACGACGACGATGATGAACACGACGATGATGACGAGGACGATGATAACGAACTGGGTGATGCCGACGTTGATCGTGAGATGAACGACTTCATCCTGAGAGCAACGGTCTTTGACGACGCTGACACTGACGCTGATGCTGACGCGGAACAAGTTCTGGCCGACCACCCAGTTGACACAGACGTTACTGACGATGCCGAAGAGATGGATACTGACGGAGATGGAGATTTTCTCGACGTTGCCGACCGTATGGACATGGATGGACCCTCACCTCCACCCCCAGTGCTTGCTCCTACTGGGCTCGGAGATCCTGGGAATACCATCGCTATTGGTGCTGATGCTTCACCCACCGCGCCTGATAGTAGTGCCAACTACCTCAACATTCCTCGAACGCCGGGTGTCCCTGCGCGCACAAACCGTCACAAATCAATTCCTCTGAACCACTGGACGTTGTTTGCGCCGCAACCCGCCCCGAATGTAGTGCTGCCTGTGTATGAAGACTTATCGAAGAACATCCGTGTGGACTCGATGATTCTTTTCGATCTCCGCTTATGGAAGATTGCGAGAACGAGCGTCCGAGACCTCTTCATCAGCACTTTAGTCAACATACCTCAATTTAAGCGGATACTCGGCCTGAGATTTTCTGGCCTCTATACCACGCTCGCGCAGCTCTACCTGATTGCTGATCGCGAGCCTGATCACTCAATCATCAACTTGTCACTTCAGCTTTTGACAACGCCTTCCATCACAGAAGAGGTCATTGAGAAGGGGAATTTTTTGACAAATCTTATGGCCATCCTCTATACCTTCCTCACGACGAGACAAGTTGGCTTTCCGAAAGATCTTGACCCTACAGCCACTCTTGGCTTTGACGCTGGATCTGTGGCTAATCGCCGACTCTATCACTTCTTCGCGGATTTAAGACATTTTCTGGTGTCGCCATATGCACAAGCCAAGGCTCGTACGGAGCCCCAATATCTGTACCAATTTCTTGATCTGGCGAAGCTCTCCCAGGGCATTTGTCCCAATGTTAGAGCTGTGGGCGAACATGTCGAGTATGAGACCGATGCCTGGATCAGTGCCTCGTTACTCACTCGCGACATCAACAAGTTATGCCGGCAATTTGCGGAAGCTTATCATGTTACCAAAGGAAGTGATCCTACAGCCTTCCAAGCCACTTGGGACGCAATCTCACATGCCACTGGTATCGCGATTCTAAATTCTGTTGGTCTCGAACGGAGGCGATTCGACCAGGCGGAGATCAAAGATACTATTCGCTTCCATACTGTAGAACCTTATGGCTACAGTGTGATTGATTTTGTAGTGGAGAAAGGACCGTTGAGCTTTCATCATCCTCTCCACTATACACTTTCATGGCTGCTAGAATGTGGGAAAGACTCCAAAAAGTCCATAGCAGCACTTCGAGATGCTGCGCAGACATTCTTGTCACATCTCCACGAAACCCCGCCGACACCACGAGATAGCCCGATAAAATCTATCCTCAATACCGTCGATGATGCCTTACTTTCAATGTTTGACTACCCACTGCGAGTTTGTGCCTGGCTGGCCCAGATGAGAGCAAATCTATGGGTACGAAACGGAATGAGTCTTCGCCATCAGATGGTGCAATACAAGAGTGTCGCGCATCGAGATGTTGGCCATCATCGAGACTTATTCCTCCTGCAGACGGCGATGGTGGCCTGCGATCCGAGTCGGGTTCTTGCATCGATCATTGATCGGTTTGGCTTGTCGTCTTGGATGCGCAACGGCTTTGTGTCTCTCGAGATCTGCGATGACAATCAAATGTTGGATCTTGTCGAGGACTTTGTGTACCTTTTGATCAACTTGCTCTCCGATCGGGATGCACTGATATCAGATCGCGACAACCCTGCGTCGCAGCTTCTGACACTTCGAAAGGAAATCGCCCATACTCTCTGCTTCAAACCTTTGTCGTATACAGATCTCTATTCTAGGCTGACAGAGCGTGCGCAAGACCATGAGCAATTACAGGATGTCCTGGAGCAGATGACCAAGTATCGACCGCCAGAGGGACTCCATGATTCCGGATTATTCGAGCTCAAAGAAGAATACCTGCAAGAGCTTGATCCGTACAACTCACACTTCACCAAAAATCAACGAGATGAAGCAGAAAACGTCTACAAGACCTGGATGGGCAAGAAACTGAAGAAATCGCCCGATGATATTGTCTTAGAACCTAAGCTCCACCCGATCACAAGTGAAGCGTACACCGATTTATGTGCCGTTGTCAACACGAAGGTCTTTGCTGACGTTATTCACAAAGCCTTGGTTTACGTTGTACACGACCATAAGTTGAAAGCTGGAATATCTGCAACAAGAGTAGAGGCATTCCTCCAGATTGTACTTCAACTTGCGCTCATCGCTACATCCGAGGACCACACAGGAGAAAATCCAGATCAGGAATCGTTCATTCGTCACGCCATAGGCCTCCAACTGGAATCTCACCGTGGCCCGCCCTCGACGATCATTGCGGAATTATCCAAGATTTGGCTGATGGAGGAGTTCAATCCCTGTCGCAGCAAAATCAGATACATGCTACGTCTGTTTCACCAGAAGCTGCCCTACCAGTTTTCCACTGCTACACAGAATCTCGATTTTCCAGCTGGACGATTCGACACTGCATCTCCTGCAAACTTTGAGAGCGAAATCGAGGCTAAAAAGAAACAAGCCATGGAACGCAAAGCTAGAGTTATGGCTCAATTCCAGCAGCAACAGCAGAGCTTCATGGATAAACAAGGCGTGATCGATTGGGGGGATGAGGACTTGGGATCCCCCGAAGATGAGCTCCCGAGATCGACCGAGGCTCGTCACTGGAAGTATCCGTCTGGACTGTGTATACAATGCCGCGAAGACACATCTGATTCACGACTCTACGGCACTTTCGCCATGATCAGCGATGCTCATATTCTACGGGAGACGCCTATGCAAGACCAGGATTTCGTTGGGGAACTATTTGCAATTCCAGAAAATTTGGATCGCTCCATCGAAAACATTCGACCATTCGGAGTCGCAGGTTCCAACCATGAGCATGTTAAGCGCATGACGGCCGCTGGTCAGGAAGTGACAGTTGATTTTCAAGGACTGGGCAAAGGCTGGCCCAAGAGTGGATCTACCATGACAGGGCCAGTTTCGACAAGCTGTGGTCACATTATGCATTTCAGTTGTTTTGAAAATTACTACCAGTCCATCACGCGGAGACACTCACAGCAAGTTGCGAGGAATCACCCGGAAAGAATCGCGTTCAAGGAATTCGTCTGCCCTCTGTGCAAGGCTCTCTCAAACACGTTCCTTCCGATCATATGGAAACACTCCCAGCAGTCGTATCCCAGTGCTCTCAGTGTTACACAAGAATTCGATTTTTTCTTGGACAACGATCTCCCTTCTCCTGATGCTCCAACCGCAAGCCAGGACACCACGTTCGACGACCAGGCCTCACAAATGTATTCGCAAACGTTGGCTACCTTCTCCAACAGTTCGTTGGCTCCTGCGATAGCGCGTTGGCAAGAAGGTGAGCTCACCATCAGCCCGACAAGCCAAGCGTGGGCAGAGCGACCGGAGCTAGCAGCCTTTGCTGAACTAGCTAGCATCTATGGCCGCCTCCGAGAGACTCTTGGGGTTATATCAAGTGAACCTCAAAACTCGACGTCCCAAGAAGAGTGGCAGCTGAATCACTTTCACTTGCTTGTCAATACGTTGGCAAATACTATAACCTCCGTCGAAATCGGGCATCGAGGCCGGGAAGCCGAGTTCGGAACTTCGCTGCTGACAAGTATGCCGCAACAGACCCTGAGCCATTTGCAGATTATGTCGTCAACGCTACGAGCATATGCAGCGACAGGAGCCCTGACTGTACGTGGCTCTGTGGAAAGTCAATACCGAGAGCTTTGTGATCAGCTGGAACGCCAGTTGGCTGGAAGGACAGGCGGCATTTCACCGACCAATGGTCCCACCGTAGTTCCTCCCCTCCTCCACTTGGATGCTTTCCAGTTTATGGTGCAGGCCACGATGGTGCTGAGCCCCATTCGACATCTGGAGTCTCGTCATATCTTACAGCTGGCTCTCACTGTCGAGCTCCTCCGCGTGGTCCTTGCATTCTTGTTGGACTCGGGCGGATTCATGGAAGCCAGCCAGAAGCTAGCGCAGGGTGAGATCCGACATGCCTCGATGCCGACTCCCGAGCCCCAGCAGGTGCACAGTATAGAATGCATTGTCACTTGGATTGCGGAGCAGGTACAACGACTTGAAACTGACGAAACTGAGCGCGTTCGCAACTTCATCCGCAAGATATCCCCATCTACATCTGGGATATTGTTCAAAGTGTGCAAGGCTTATGCTCTCGCCTTTCTTCGAAAGGCAACGATCTACTTCCATGTTGCACAGGGTGTCGACTTTCCTACGACAGCCGGAACTGAAGCAGGCCTGTCGGAGCTTGAGCGTCTTTGCCACCTGTTGCAGCTGCCAGATATCACCGAGATACTCCAGTCGTTCGGAGAGTACTCGACGTCTCCGACCATGAAGGACCGAGCGATGATCTGGTTGTTAGATTGTATACGATTCGGGATGAGGAACAAGCCCAGGCATGATGAAATCGGCAAGCTCGTCACATCTTCGGGAATCAAACTACTACACCCTGCGCCATTTGAGCTGATTGGGCTTCCCCAGTACTTTGACGTATTGATGGAAGAATCCCATCGACGAAGATGTCCAACAACTGGGAAAGAACTCTCTGACCCAGCGCTCTGCCTGTTTTGCGGAGAAATCTTCTGCTCGCAGACGGTGTGTTGCTTGACGCCGGACATGAGGGGTGGCTGCAATGCTCATGTTGAGAAGTGCTCGAGCCCAATCGGAATGTTTTTGTTTATACGAAAATGTCACGTTGCACTATTGCACGTTGCGAAAGAACCAGAGAGCTTCGATCCTGATGGGCCTATACATCGACAAATGCGGCACCTACTGGTACCAAATTCTTCGACTCTGAGTCACGGGTCCTTCTTCCCCGCGCCGTATCTAACCAAGCATGGAGAAACAGATTCGGGACTGAGATCCAAGCATCAGCTGATCCTCAACCAGAAGAGATACGATAAGCTATTGAGGGAAACTTGGCTAATGACGAACGGAAGTGTGTGGAGCACCATTGCTAGGAAGCTCGAGAGCGAGGTCAATGCTGGCGGGTGGGAGACATTGTAAAGACAGACCAACCTTTGGTACAATAGAGGACGAGGACCGGTTTCTTCAGCGGGTAATGGATACAATATGGTCGGCAAGGGCTAGGAACAGGGCGGCTGATGTACAGTTATGGCGTATCCAACATGCACGACATAGAGCTATGCGACGAATGTAAATGTAGATCCCGAGGCTGTGTAGGCTTGGGCCTGGCTGAAAATCAATGACTTCCTGGGCTCTGGACCGCAATGCTGGCACATCGGCATATAGCTCAATTTCCAAGACAGTAAATGTAAAGGATCAGGGGTTATTGAGCCGCAGGGGGTTGGGCTGATTGGTGGGGGGGGTGACCTTGGCGCACCTCGCCGGCGCTTAATGCGAGGAGTTGACAAGTGTTTCACACTTTTCTTCACTCGTTTCACAGTTCCGAGCACAGCTCCAATAGAAGTCATCACACTTCTTGTCCAAGCTCTTTCGACCTGGAAATGGGCCATCGAGGCCAGCGGTCAAAGGCAGTGCACTTGTCCACGGTGCATTTTGATGTAGCGCCGTGAGAATAACGAGGGCTAACGGTGCTAATGCAGACGCCCGACCTTTTGTCAACATAAGGTGAGTCGGTTGCCGTGAACTGCGGCGCTCTACATTCTTCTCCTTCCTGTTCATCTGGTTCCTGTGTGCGTGTGTGAGAGATTGCGCAGCCGTTTGTGACTTCGCACTGTTTTGCTTTGCGTACAATTTCCGCGCAGCACTTCGATTTCCTGTCCAGTTCAGTCCGTCGAAGTCAGACATCTCCAGATTTTTTTTCCCCATCGACGGTGCTGCCCAGGCACTATGAATTCACACCTTTCACGATCCCTACAGCAATGTCTCGCCCTGGTCCTATGTCTTGAATTCGTCGGCAACTCGCGTGTTCTTGCGCAAAATGGAGATGGAGGCGGTGCTGGGGGTGTTGAGCCTGGAGACATTGGCGCTGGTCCTTCTGACAGTGATGCTGGCGCCGACGGTCCGGACACAGGCTCGGTGAACTTGAGTAAAGGCGCCACCATTGCGATCTCGGTGGTGGTTAGTTTTGTGGTCATCATTGGTGGTGAGTTCCTCTTTCAGCCGATATTGCCCAAGGGAAAACACTAACATAATTTCGCGTCATTAGTCACCTTGATGGTGCTTTGGTTCATAGCGAAGAAGCGACAATGGACGTTCAAAGAGAGCATTCGACGGTCTGCACGAAAAGTCGGCAGCGCTGTCAAGGCAGTCGCCACACCGCTCACCCCGAAGAAAATGACCTTCTCACCGGTCGAGAGGAGACAACGCACTGAGGAATCTCTCAAGAGAGCCAACGCTGGATTTTCGGGGACTAAATCCGCCGCTGCGAATAGAGAGAAAGGCCAGGGCAATCGGAGCCCGTCGTCGTCGAGCAACGATCGAGACTTGGAGAAAGGATTGCCTGATGCAGCTGTCAAAGTTGAGACGAAGAGCGACAGCGACTCTTCGTCGACAAGACCAGCAAGCGCGAAGAAGGACAGGAAGAAGCCCAGACCTCCAAGCGTGACCATTCCATCCTCGGCCTTTGAGATGGACAGCCCGAAGACTCCCATGTGGAAGAAGGTGTTTGGGCGATGAAAGAGTCTAGAAACCTGGGACCGCGGGTCCGCGGCGATGACGACGATGAAGCTTTCACTGAAGAACGACCAGCTTGCTTGTTGTTGCTGCTGCTCTATTTTGTATGATATACATGGACGAATATGCCTACGAGCGCCGTGCCGAGCGGCACGATCTGGACTCCGCAGACATGAGTGCAAAATGCACGTGCATTCTGCCATTTCCATATACATATATATACCCATTTCAATTATGTGCTCTATCCTAGATTCATGTAGACGCGTTTCCCGTGTTTGGTCTTTTTAATTTCGACGCTGCCATTGCTAACGAAACGAATAGTGGGTGACCAAGTGTATTACATATACGGAGAAGCAAAAGGTAACGAGATGCAGTCGGGTTTTTCTTTGCCGCCATTTCAGCTGCTTCAAGTTCGTGTTTTCAGACTTTCACATGAATTTATGATTTCCAGTCAGAGGGCATCATTTGGGTATGTAACATGCTGTCAAACGTCTCCTCCCGCACTGCTATTACTCAGCATAGTGTCCTTGGTGTCTACAAATGATGGAGTCGTTCCCACCTGAAGACGGACGTGCCGTTTCCTTGGCCGATTGCCATGTCGAAATGCCTTGTAGCTTTGAAGTTCAATTCTAGGGGCCCGAGACAGGCCGGAGACAGGTGTTTTGAGCCAATCCAATGCCTTGCCATTGCTGCAAACCACGCAAGTGACTTTGTACCAGCCGCTGACAAACAACGCAGGATTTTACTCTTCCAAGCAGAGCATTGGCCCAAAATGGAGTGGACAGGTGAGCTCCCTAGCAGAAGAATGGAACTCGAATACCTACAAAAGCGACGGGCTTTGCAGCATTTCTTCACTCCTTTCAGATAGACATCACACAACCACACAACGTTTTCTTCATAATATCATCATCCCCACAAGCAACAGTTCAAAATGCTGGAAATCGTCATCCAAACCAAAGACGGAGTCGTTTCCTCGGAGGCTCGCAAAGTACCTGCCCCGTACGTCGTGGATACTGTCTGCTGCTTTCCAATATGCTGTTAACATGATGTTAGGGAGCCGGCCGAGGATGAGGTGTTGATCAAAGTAGTCGCCACAGACTCAAATCCCAAGGATTGGAAGGCGGGTGTACTGGAACGACTCTGAATGTCGAGACTTCTCTGCTGACCCCTGTTGTAGCTCATCACGCCTGATCCCTTCAATCAAGGTGACGACATCGCTGGCACAATTCACAAGGTCGGGAGCAATGTCTTCGACTTCAAGCCCGGCGATAGAGTGGCCGCCTTCCATCGCATGTTTACGCCCTCAGGATCCTACGCCGAATATGCCCTTGCCCCTGCCTCTACAACGTTCTTCCTACCTCTCAACACGTCTTTCGAGTCTGGCGCTACTCTTCCTCTTGCGAGCATGACGGCTGCTCTGGCACTGTATCAACACCTTGGTCTGCCGGCGCCGTGGAATCCTGTTCCCAAGGGGAAGCGAGTACCGATCCTCGTATACGGAGGGGCCTCAGCTGTCGGAGCCTTCGCTCTCAAGTTTGCCAAGTTAAGCAACCTCGGCCCAATCATCACCATCGCTGGTAGTGGTGCAGACTTTGTCACGTCTCTCAATGCTGCCGACTACATTGTTGACTACCGAAAGAACAATGTGGTGGAAGATGTCAAGAAGATTCTCGATGAGGAAAATGTCAAGCTATACCATGCTTTTGATGCTATCTCAAGCAACACTAGTTGGAAACATGTCGTTGATATCTTGGACAAGGACGGACCTCAACCAGGAAAGATTCTCATGGTTGATCCTCCCGAACCTATGCCCCAATGGCCAAAAGGTATCGAGTTCGGCCGTGTCTTTGTGTCTTCTGCCTATGGTCAAGCACACAACTATTGCGATGCAGAAAAAGCCAAGGTGCATCGTGATTTCGCATATGCGTTCTATAGGTTTGTCATTCGTATCACAGGGGATTCCTTCAACACTGACGTGATCGGTTCTGCTCAGATACATGTCACTCCTGCTGGCCGAAGGCAGATTCACGCCACATCCCTACGAGATCCAGCCACATGGTCTCATAGCAGTTGGAAAGGGGGTACAGGCGCTATACGACAAGACAGTCTCTTCCAAGAAGCTTGTGTACAGGGTGGCCGACACGCCTGGATTGGAAAAATACCAATGAGGCATCTCGTCCGCAATAACTTCGAATGATATTTAGAGTGTAGGTTTTGTATTTCTTCTTGCTTTTGTAGGTTGATTGGATGCTATGATTGAGGTGGTGGAAAGGGCAGGTGCGGATGAAGGTGTGCGTGTCTTACCTCCCTTCAATCTGTCTACATCCTATCCTCGATTTCTCTGTCTCCCTCACGCTCAATTTCCCTCTCAACCTTCTCCCCGCTCTTCTTTCCTCTCTCCTTGCCTTCTCTCTTCGAACTTCTTGTCATTTGCAGTGATTCATCTCCTTCACAAGTAGCCATGGCATCAGACGAATCGCCCGATCCTCCTCACCTTGAGCAACATGGGGAGATCAACCATACAAGCCTCGGTAGCAATGTCGAGGATGAGGCCCCGCAGAGTCCTTCCATTGCCAATCTCGATATAAATCCTGATCTCAAAGAGTCGCCAGTCTCTATGCAGCACCGAAAGTTTCTTGAAAACCGTGGCTGCACTTTACCGCTTGTCTCTACCTCCAACAGCCTGCCGCTTCCAATCCCTCGGCTAGAATTCATCGATGATACGGGTTTCTCTTTTGCACCACTACATCAAAAGCTGAACTTTTCGTCGTCTGCACGTGAGGCGGAGCCTCTAAAGCAAGACCTTTCTCGGCCACAACCATTCCCAATGTATGTTCATTAATCTTTAGGTTTGAGTCATCTTCACTGAGTAAACATCTAGGACTACCAGTAGTGCTCGATCATTAGAAAACCACCTACCTACGAGCCAGTTCGAACCAATAAAGCCACAAGAAATGGAAAGGAAAATGGAAATGGACAGTCCACGCCATGGAAACCATCACGACCTCGCACCGGAGGAACAGCAGACTTCAGATTCCCCTCTAGACGCTTCGAACATCCACCACGGTCCAGTACCTGTCCAAGTCGTGCCAGCAGAGTCCAATAGAGTTGTTGATCTCACACAATCTCCCGCTGCTATTAATCCTGCTAGATCGAATCAGACTCCTAACCGCACAATGCCTGCACTCTCGGCCACTATCCTTCATGGAAGGATATCTAAGGGCCCTAGACAAGGCCCCAGCCAATGTCGGAATACTCACTTGCCTCGTGGCCCGAGAGCCATGCGGCAGCCTTCTGAAGAGGACCTCCTATTTCTGCTCCTGTCTCGGGTACGCAAGACCGATACAGCTCTGAAGCGGTTGGAGCACCTTGAGCACGAAAACGAAGATCTTCGGCTAGAAAGAGTTCAGATAAATGCTAAACTGCAACAAGCTATAAGTGCACATAACGAATGTGCTCGAAAGTCTAGCTTCTTAAGTAACAACATGGCCAAATTCAAAGAGAAATACTATAAATTGAAGAATTGGGCCTTTGAGGCAAACAGAGACTGCGAGGAGCTGCAGCAGAAGGCGTCAGGCTTTGAGCGAACACTTGTGGATTTGACCGACGACAGGGATCAGCTGTTTACACAGTTGCAGGACATCAAGGCTTCTACCGGATCAGCATCAACGCAACTGGAGAATGTTCGCAAAGGAATTCGGGAGACCAAACTCATGGCAAACGATTGCATTACAAGCTCCAACATATTGAATAGCCTTGTCACTGAAAAAGATGATGGCCTAAGAAAACAAGAGCAAAGATGCCGAAAGTTGGATGTCCATATCGTCCATCTCGAAAAGGAGAGAGACATGCAGAATGTCAGAATGCACAAGCAACAGCAACAGCTCCAACAAACGCTCCAGTTCGTCTTCGAGAAGCTTCAGCTGATTGAAAATGGCAAACTTGAGCAGACAGCCGAAAATGACTGCATCATTGAAGAGCTAAGTCGAATTGAGTCGACACTCAACGGTGTTCTCGACAAACCCCAAGACTTTGGTCCGTTGGAAGAATCTTTACAGACAACTACTACATCGCTCAGTGCCATGATCACTTCTACCGCCGAAAAACTGCTAAATGCTGTAACAAAATCCAGAGAAGATTTGCAGCATCACAGCTCTGCTGATTTGGCAAGACTTCTTTCAGCTGTGACTGACGTTGGATCGCTTCTGGAGACTGAGGCGGAAGTGGCACGTTTGAAAGAGAAAGATCTCCAAACCGAGAAAAGAGTCGAATTACTCCAAAATGCCAAGGCTGCCGCCGAGGACCGCGTTACCTCGCTCAAGAAGACTACTGATGGGATGGTGGATGCACTCATACGAGAAAACGAAGCTCTTCAGAAACAAACCAGCGATATTGCCACTACTTCTAGTGAGCTTCGAATCAAATGGCAAGCAGTGTCTTCACAGCTGGAGAAATGCAAACGGGAAAAACTAGAGGTTGAGCAAGGAAGGGAGGATTTAAATGCGGAGCTAAATGACTTGCTCTGTCTCCTGGCAGAGGCAACCGAGGAGGAAAAGTCTCTTCGCTCGACTTTGAGCAACAGTGAAGACGATTCGAAGAAGGTCATCATCGAGATCGAACAGCACTGCCATGAAACGGTAAATGATTTGTATGCCGCTGTTTGTGGGACTTGCTGACAGGAACAGGTGGCTCGCATGGACTGTCAGATTCGTCATTTGCAAAATGATCTCGATCATGAAATCCAGGTCCAAGCAGAGCTCAAGGACAGATTTGATATGGAAATGCGATGTCGAGACTGGCTTCTAGATGAGTCTAGTCACGAGATCGAGGTCGCGATGAGAGATGAATTGGCATTGCAAGCTGAAATTGCGGATCTTGAACAAAGACTCGCGTGTGCAGAAGATTGTGCAAAGACACTGGATCAAGCCGCGAGCGACTTGAAAGCTGCGACCATTGAGACTCAAAAACTAAAAGAGAAATCACTGTCACATTCGAAGGAATTGGAGGCAAACTCCCTTGAGGTGCAGTCTTTACGGAAAGACCTGGGAAAGGCCTGCACAAAGGCCACATTATTGGAATTTCAAGTCAGTCAAAAGGAAGAAATGGCGGCACAAAATGCTGCGATTCGAAAGGAACTTGAGCAGTTGCAGCCAAAAGCGTCAATGGCAGCAGACTTGCAGAATGAGCTGGAGGAGAAGAACAACGAAGTCGCGAAGTTGCAAACTTCACTTGCGACTGCCCAGCAACAAGTTCAAGAGAATATCAGGTTGTCCAAAGAAAATGCCGCCATCAAAGTCCAAGTCCAAACCCTCCGAGAAAAACTTTTAGTATTGCCAGATCTGCAGAAGAGGTTGCAACAAAAGGAAACCCATATGTCTGACTTGCAAGCCGCGCTGAGAGCTTCGCAACAACAAGCTCAAGAGAAGGATAAGCTCATCAGAGAGAATGCCATAATGGCAGAACGTCTGAGGCAGACAGAAGGACAGATTTTTCGGTTACAAAACACGGAAACGGAGCTACAACAAGAAAGAGCAAGAAGCATCATGTTCGAAAATGACCTGGCCGCTGCTAAGACTCAGGCTACCCAAGTCGACGAAGTCAGGGAAAAAGTTGTTTCTCTCCAGGAACAATGTACTTCGTTAAAATCCGAGCTCGAGCGTTCCACGGAGCAGTGCGCTCAAATCCTGCCATTGAAGCAGAGTATTAAGGAGAAAGACGATGAATTGGCGGGGTTTCGAGAGCAATCGGTCACTCTACAGGCCCAAGCGGGAGATATACAGAGCCTCAAAGATGACCTACGGCAGGCGGAAGAGAAGCACAGTTCGATGCAGCAGCAAATTCTCAGGCTCGAAGGCGAGCTTTCCAATGCAAGACTCGACATAGCCGGCAATGAGTCACCTCGGCAGAGAAGAATTGCCAATCGTTCTGGTGGATTCAGTTTGCCTGCAATCAACGTCCCTAGACGTCCTGTTCCGCCTGTCGACCATGAAAGTGTGCTCTCCAACGGCGATGGCCTCTCGAAAGTGGCTAATTCGAGTCTGCCTCCAAGCGGAGTCACCGAGATCGTCCCAGAGACGCAACCTGAGATACAAGAATCACCACTGGTCGAAGGAGATAGTATTCTCGCCACCTTCGGCCAACAACAGAGCAGCGATCCGGAACCATCATTCCGGCCCAGCGACGATGAAGACAGCTCTCCTGAGAATGAGAGTCTGCATCTTAATATCGAGACTCGGCGGCCTCTTGTCGATATGGAACGCCGCGTAGTTGATCAAGAAGCTGGTGAAACTGAACGTATGCAGGAAAGACCACCATCAAGCTCCTACGAATCGCAGAGCGACCAAATGCTTCTCGATCAAGTCAGTCAAGGCGAAAACGATGGTTTAGACCAGCTCCCTTCAACCACCACTCCCAAGTTTGCCATGCCTTCGAGTCAAATCATATCTGGACAGGAGCAAAGCCCCCGACGGCTGAGAAGTGGATCTCGCGGGTTGGGTCGACAAGCAACAAGATCTGTCGAGCCCGATTATCCGCATCAACGCACGAGGGTCTCTACTCCGACTATTCGTAGAGAGCAATATCAACCCAATTCGGCTGCTAAACGTCGAATTGAACCCGATGTCGAAGAGGAGATTTCACAAGAGAACCCCAGGAAGCTGAAGCGAAGACCAGCGAACATGGAAATTAAAAAGCCGCAAGTTGTGGTACCGAAGCAGCCAGAAAAACAGACACCATCTCGGGGAATGGTCAGCTTCCGAAAGACCAGTAATAGCATTGTGGGTACCAATGCTCCAGCGCCTGGGAAAAGTCAACGGTCTTCGAAGCCAGCTCGTAAAGGCTCCCGACAAGACCGGTATACGACCCGCTTTGGTCCCGACACCGACGGCAATGAGACTTGACACAGACTTGTCAGACTCTGAACGAGCGCTGATTTGTGAGGTGGTAGTTGGTTTCTACAGCTGCGTTGACTTTGCATTTATTATAGAGTACTTGCTAATAGGACAGTGGAAAAGAGTGAGATTGACTAGACACAACTGTTACTATGACTACAATTTGAAGAAAGGATTCAGGTGATGATCAGCTGCAGGCAAGGGAAGAAATGTAGATAGATGGTAGATAATATCACATACTCTACATGTATCTAGTATGATCATACAGACCTTGAGAGACTCTTTCATACAACTCAGCTCACCAAGAATTCAGGTCGATAACACCAACCTAGTACAATAGTGTACAAGAGCAAATTTGCCCCAACCGAGTTCAAGGCTTTCACTTTTGTTTTACATCATTTTGGATGCTTTTATCCAGCTAAGAGAGCTAGATTTCGAGACGAACACTCGAATCCGATCGCTACTCGTAGCCTCAAGAGTGTGTGAGTTGAGATGATCCTGCCGTAATCCGTTCTGGACAGCTTGATTTTCTGTTGCTTTTTGTTTTGGTTCGGTCGGGTTGATGGGTTGATGGGGTACATAGGCGATAGATGGTCATGTTAACAGCAGAAAGATATCATCGCGTTATGGTTGAGTGGGGCGATTCTCGATTTCGTGATTTGAACCTCTCGTCAGGAACCCAGAGCGGTTGGATCGATTTGAGACATTGGCATCACGGTCGAGAGGTCTGACCTAGCATGGCGTCAAAGACTTCGTGTTCCTGGCCAAGGGATTCGAGACAGTGCAGAATCACTTGGCGCTGGTGGATAGAGAACTGGCGCGGCGCTTTCTTCTTCCTTTCTAGGGCTCTGAGTCTAACAACGGGAGAATGGAGGTCGTCAGGTCAGGTCTTCGCCCCGAGTGAAGGCGAGATGTGAATGCTTTCAGCCGGGGTCGTGTCGGTGCGTAACTATAACGGCTTCACGCCTCGATGTATGCTCGCAATACCACCCGTCAGATTCTCATACCCTTGTCCTGGGGCGATGAATCCGGCGTTCTCAATCATACCCTTGAACTCCTCTTGCGTGGGGAACCTCTCAATACTCTCGACTAGGTACTGGTAACTGTCACGGTCGCCCGCGACCAGCTGTCCTATCAATGGAATCGCACCGAAACTCCACCTCTTGTACACGGCGTTGAAGAGCGCGCTGTCCACGTGGCTGAACTCCAGACACGCGAACACGCCGCCGGGTTTCAGCACCCGGAACGCCTCTCGGATCGCGGCGTCCTTGTCCGTGAAGTTGCGGATGCCGAATGCTACCGTGTACAGGTCGATCGAGCTCGAGGGGATTCCCGGCATGTGTTCGGCGTTGCCCTGCACGAAGGACAGCCGGCCTGAGTCGCGGTAGGGCGTCTCCTGCGCGCGCTTCTTGCCCTCGGCTAACATGTCGGCGTTGATGTCTGCGATGGTGACTTTGGTCTGCAGGTCGAGGTTCACATTGGTGGCGTGGTCGAGCATGCGGAAGGCAATGTCTCCCGTTCCACCTGCGACGTCGAGGATGTTCCATCCCCCTCCTGCTTGTCCTGCTCCCGTTGAGCTACTGCTGCTGCTGTGCTTGCTGCCTGGGTTCAGGCTGCGCACGAAGTAGTCCTTCCATAGTCGGTGGATGCCCAGTGACATCAGGTCGTTCATGGTATCGTAGGAGGAGGCGACGGAGGAAAAGACGGCTCCGACTGGAAGAGTAGTGTTTGAGTCAGTGGATCGTCTGGGACGTCAAACATATGCGGGAACATTATACCTCTTGCTTCCTTCTGTGCTTCCGAGATGGTCTCGAAGCCAAAGTGAGTAGTCCGATCATCTTGGCTCGAGGAGGGTTGCTGTGCTCGTACAAAGCTGGTCGCAAAGGATCTTTGCGAGGTAGACAAGCTGGAGCTGCATTTCGACAGGCTGGGAAGCCGTCGAGAAGCACTTCGCAACATTGGAGTGCGATGTCGGCTGGTGCTCGATCGGTTACCAAGAGCTGTGATTGTGGTGTCGGAGCATGTCTGCTCTCCGAAGAATTTAGAGGCGAGAAATGTCGTTCAACCAATCACGTGCGATGAATTTCAGCCGAGGATAACCGCATGACGGGGCGAGGGCGAGTAGTACCTCTTTCGTGCCCTCCAATTCCATCTTCCTTTCTCTCATCTCAGTTTGATATGTATCGGCATTAATCCATGATTTTGTTGTTCCGAAGCGCGGGCATTCTTGGTTTATTTCGTATAACAAAATGAAAACTCGAGCTGTCTTGAGACCGTTGGCGGCGTCGTGCGCAAACCGACCAAGTGTACTGCTACGAAGGAATGGCATACGATGGGCAAGCGACACTTGGTCATCAGGGCCTGCACAGAAAGCGGGATCAGATTCGTACGTTTGATTTTTATAGCGAGTTGTTTCTCGCTATACCAAGCTGACTTTGAGTGCTCTAGAGTCAATTTTCCAGGAGCATTAAACAGTAAATTTACAGCGACTATGAAATTCCAAAATCCAGCGGAGGAATCTGCTATGCCAACTTACCGTATAATGGATGCCGATGGAAATATTGTCGATAACACGCGAGATCCCCAATCAGCTTCAGACGATGAGGTTATTCAGTGGTACCGCAACATGTTGACCGTCAGCATTATGGATGTGATCATGTTCGACGCCCAACGGCAGGGCCGAACCAGCTTTTATATGGTTTCTGCCGGCGAGGAGGGCATAGCGGTTGGGTCTGCCTCGGCACTGTCACCTGATGATGTGTGCTTCTTACAGTATCGCGAGCAGGGAGTCCTCGTTCAGAGGGGTTTCACGTTGAAGGAGATGATGAGCCAACTATTTTCCAACAAAGATGACCACGGTAAGGGACGAAATATGCCGGTACATTACGGCAGCGGGAAACTCAATGTGCACACGGTTTCAAGTCCTCTGGCGACGCAAATTCCACAAGCCTCCGGGGCTGCATATGCACTCAAGATGCAGCGACTTATCAACCCGAACGTCCCACCTAGGATTGTGGCTTGCTATTTCGGCGAAGGAGCGGCGAGTGAAGGTGACTTCCATGCAGCACTTAACATTGCCGCTACAAAATCGTGCCCCGTTGTGTTTGTGTGCCGCAATAATGGGTTTGCAATTTCGACGTCTAGCATTGAGCAATACAAGGGAGATGGCATTGCTAGTCGAGGGTTAGGTTACGGCATTGATACCATCCGAGTGGATGGCAATGACATTTTTGCCGTGAGAGAAGTCATGATAGAGGCCAAGAAACGAGCACTCGAAGGCGACTGCAAGCCCATTTTGGTAGAAGCCATGAGTTACCGCGTCAGCCATCACAGTACTAGCGATGATAGCTTTGCCTATCGCGCCAAGAGGGAAGTCGAAGAATGGAAACGCAGAGACAATCCCATCACCAGGCTTCGAAAGTGGATGGAGAAGAAGGGCATCTGGGACGAAGACAAAGAGAAGGAAGCGAGAGCGTCAATACGCAAAGAAGTGTTGCGGGAGTTTTCGGCCGCCGAGAAGGTGCAGAAGCCACCGCTGCGAGCTATGTTTGAAGATGTCTATGAAGAAATTACTCCAGAGGCGAAGGAGCAGATGAAGGAGTTGAAGCGGTTGATTGAGAAGTATCCAAAGGAATATGCGAGTGTATCGCAGTACGAGGGAGGCATCAAAAGTCTCGAATGAATCAGACGATATTCCAGTTTTGTTTAAGGCAGGCTGGGCCGATGACAGAGGGACACGTTGGAATAACGAGGCTCGAGGCGGTGCAATCTGGGCGCGTGATGCGGCGGGGCCCGAGAGAAACCCTCCGGTTGGTTTAGGGGCGCCTGGGATCCAATTTTTAGTCAGGAACACCCCTGGCAATCGCTCTCAATCCCTGGCTCTCGGCATCCCCAGCCACCGGCCTGCAGGGTCTTTTAGGCGTATTCGACGCTAACGCAAGGCTTTACCGGCTTTTGTTTACAGCTGGACATCCATCTTTTTCTTCCAGCCTCCTTCTTACCGTCCAATCCCACCCTCTGAATTCAGTTTTTCTGTGAATAGCAGCGGTTTTTCCATGGCAGTGGCCAATGATTAGATGTCTCACTAGCAGAATACATCGAATACATCACTTTCCGAGTCCCTGGGCGGCGTCGTTTCCACGAGCTGACGTCGTCGTTGTCCACGAGTTACTTGCACCCGAGTACCAACCTCCTCCATAGCGATAATTCAACCATGTATTTTTCCGCTGCACCGCTGTTTGCTGCCACTTCTTTGTTTGCTCACTACAAGTACTCATCGACTCTATCGTGTTTCTTCCATGCGACACGATTGAGCCTACTACTGTTTCTTCAGCACGTCCTTGTTGCATTGTTTCGGCGTTGTCTCGTTCCTTCCTCCACATGTACAATATGCGAACCACCACATCGATGAGCGCTTTGCTCTCTGCACTGACCCTCTCCTCCCTGATAGTGTCAACTACCGCACAGACGTATTCGTCATGTAATCCATTACAGCAGAGTAAGTCCATCCCTCATGTGGATATCTCCTCAGTCACTCACTCACTCTTCAATAGGTTGTCCTGCGGATCCGGCTCTGGGCACGAGTAAGAATATCGATTTCACCTCCTCATCGAGCGACTTTACAGCCTCGGGCGCTGTCAGCTACACCTCCGATGGCGCAGCCTTCACCATCTCCCAGCACGGCGACGCTCCTACCCTTTCCTCGAACTGGTACATCATGTTTGGACACGTCGACTACGTGGTAAAAGCTTCTCCAGGCACAGGGATCGTCAGTGCCGCTATTCTGCAATCTGACTGTCTGGATGAGATCGATTGGGAATGGCTGGGAGGCGACGATTCGCAGGCTCAGAGCAACTACTTTGGAAAAGGTATCACCACCACCGGATACAATCGAGGAGCCTACCACGGCGCACCCAGCAACCACGACGAGTTTCATACCTACAGCATTGACTGGACTTCTGATCAGATCGTCTGGTCTATCGATGGCACCGCTGTCCGAGCCATGAGTCAATCTCAAGCCGAGGCTGGCCAGTATCCTCAAACCCCCATGTATCTCAAGATCGGATCATGGGCGGGTGGAGATCCATCCAATCCAGAGGGAACCATCCAGTGGGCTGGAGGCGTTACTGATTACTCCCAAGGTCCTTTCACCATGTATGTCAAGTCGATCCATGTGTCCGACTATTCGACGGGCAGTTCATATTCCTACTCTGGCAGCAGTGGGACGTGGGAGTCTATTGTTTCAAGCGGCGGCCAGGTCAACGGCCAAGGTAGTGACTCCTCCGGTTCCTCCACTGGATCTTCAGCACCTGCTGTCACTTCTTCTGTCCCGAACAGTGCTCCTCTCGCCTTCGACAACGGAGGGAGCAGTGACTCTTCAGCGACGGCGACTCGAACAGGCTGGCCGTGGTCAGGAACGGCAACAGCCACAGTAGAGACTGTGGTAAGCTCTTCAGATTCTGGGTTGACAAGTTAGTGGTTTCTCTTCTTGTTGCAGCCCGACTCCCATGTTCATTTGACTGACTTTTGCTTTTAGTTGACTTCCACGTCCCCCTCTCCGGCCTCGTACTCCTCAGCAGTCTTGCCGTCGGCTTCGGCATCGGCTTCGCTTGAGGTAACCACTTCTTATGATCAACAAGGATTTCCGACTGTTGTCACCATCTATCCTGCTGCACCCACGACTTCACAATGCTACGACCAGCAAGGATTTCCTACTTCCTGCGTTGCTTCCATTTCTTCCATCTCTACTCAGCCAGAGGTAACTCCTGCGACTGAGACGACTTCTGCTTCTCCAGAGACACAGACGCCAGTTCCTTCGAGTTCCGTTCCAGGAGAGTCTCCGAGCGTGACTTCTGTTACAGCAGCGTCTACAACCCCTGAAACCTCAGGGCAGCCGACTCCGGCAGTAGCCTCGGGATCCAGCAGCGCTTCCATATCGGGGTCCAGTGGTGCGTCAATTTCCGGATCTGGCTCAGTTGCTGGCAGTCTAGTTTCGACCTTGGCCACATCTTCTGCCACAATTTCAACACCCTCAGGCTCTTCAGCTCCTGCTTTGGCGACCGCTTCCTCCGAGACGCAGTCAGCAGAGTCCACAGCTTCAAACAGCTTATCGGCCTCAGCTATCTCGTCTTCCGCCGCCTCATCCACAGAAACCCCGAGCCTTTCAGTCATTTCTGCGTCCACTTCCCAAGAAGCGTCGGGATCGAGCACCAATACGACTCCAGTGATCTCAGGTAGTTCATCCAACACTGGTTCAACTACTTCCTCGCAGTCTGGCAGCACTTCCAATGCCTCGAGCTCTCCTATCAGCACACCTTCGACCACGACCACCACGACTGCCAGAAGCTCTGGCACATCAACTGGGACAAACAGCTCTTTTACATCAACTTCACGCGAAAGTACGACCCTGGCCACCTCGAATCAGGTCTCCGGCAGCGCGTCCAGCACCTCAACTGCCTCGACGTCTTCTACAGCGTCAGGAACACCTCCAGCTCCCAACGATGCGGCTCCGACACACGTCACTCGTCTTCTCAAAGTGGCGGTGTTGATGAGTCTCTTGTTTTTCTTACACTGAGTATGCGGTGTGCATACGTGGGATCGGCAACCCCACAACTTCTCAGTCTACTTATGTAACCTGTCATTTCAAAGCATGGTGTTCAGGAGTTTTCAAAACGTCCGCCCTCAATAAGAAAGGGCGGGGTGGCGTACGCTACGGGTTCATGGGCACATGAAATTGCCTGGGGTACAAAATTTACGTTCTTTTTCTTTGTGTGTCGTTATCTTGCCCGTGATACCCCAACAGAGAACTCGGATGGAAATGATAGGAAATGGAAATGGATTATGGAATCGATAGACAGAAAGTGAAATGATCGGCCAGGGATGAACCACACATCAAGGTGATAGATAGATGGGACCTAGACATAGCAAAATTAATGTCGTGTTGTAGGTCTCATCACAAGCAATTGTAACTAATTAATACTCTGTATACCTCACTTTCACCGTTTTTTCATGTTTTATTCTTGTCCCGATACTCCGATTCAGGTCTACCACTCCGTGCTCGCTACGTCCATTCTTTGTGCCAATAAACCCTGATCGAAGAAAACAACCAGATCATCAGAACAGCCCCGGTATAAACCTCTTCGTGCGCTTGTTCCACTGCACCCAAGTTTCCCCAAACTTTTCCTTGAGCATCTTCTCTTCGTCGGTAATTCTCCCCGTAACCCCCTTCACCACAACCAATACCAAGAACACGCAAAATATCCAACCATACCCCTCAACCCACTGTCTCGCTACAGGAGGAATCCAACATCCCATCCCTCCATCCCATCGGAGGAAAACACACAGACATCCACCCCGAACAAGTGCGGCGCCTGTATAACTGGGATGCTGCATCCAACGATACAATCCCCCGGTGTTCAACTCGGACGGCTTCTGGAGGTGGAACGTGAAATTTTGTCCTAGAGCTCTATACGCGGCGAGTCGAAGCGGCACGCCGACAAGACTGACCAGCCCAAGGCCCAGAGTTACGTAAGTCGACCACGTGAACAGGACGGAGCGGTTGAGGTTGCTCGGGTAAGGGCAAACGAGACCGGATGGGGACGACTTCGTAGATGACTCCCCCGCTACTGTGAGTACCAGTAGAGCGTGGTACGAGGATAGGACGTAGTAGAAGATCTTGCGGCGGCGGAGGAGTTGCGGTGTGAGAATGCGCCGGTGCCGGTCTTCCACGTCTGGATTCTCGGGGTTGGGGTTCGGCGGCGTCAGGGCCAGCGAGGTGAGAAATCCCGTTATGAGACATGCCGCGGCGAGGGAGATGTTAGGTGCTGTCAAATTGAGGCTAGGAATCAGTTCCATGGTTTTCAGAGATGGAGAACAGTCTCGGGGAATTGTCAGAGAGTCTGCTAAAGTGTGTAGGTTTTCGTGATTTCTTAAACTCTTATCCTGGTGTTCAAAAGGAAGTAACGACGGACCAGTCCAAATTTCGTCCAGACGAGATAGATATATTGGTTTCGATGGCTGAAGGTGACACCAACCCCGCTGGTCTCTCCCACTATCTGCCTGGAGGCGAATACGAGCCAGATACGAACCGGGATAGGAGGTGGTACGGACCCCGGCTTTCCCGCGCCCGCTACTGTTTGAGCCGCCTTCATCTGGGGCCGGCCTGTGATTGAAGGGTTTTTCGAGTGACACGGCAACAATTTCTAGGCAGAAGTACATGATCCCAAGGAATTGCACACGCATGTCAATACAGTGCAACATTGTGCTATTATCACCATGGAATTTGTCTGTAGGTCTTGACTTTAATAGTCCAAGGTCAGTCTTGACTCTTTCACTAATTAGAGATCGTACCGGGATGGCATATTTCATTCTCACACGCTTCAAATACCCACCGCTGCTGGCGTGGAAGGGCGACCCCGGCTCGGCTATTCTTGATAATGCACACGGCTGGCAAAAGTCATCTGCGTCTTGCCCACATCAAACACGGCGAGCACGCTCCTCAAGAACACGCTGCCCAGGATGGTCTCGCCTGAAGAGCCTTGCACCGGTGGCCGGACTCCAGCCATACAAAAGTTCACATCGTCTCCTGCATCCAGTATCAAGTCTTTGGGATTGTGTTTGAAAATGACTCCTCCCATCTCGACCGCAAGGTCAGGCGCTGTTGCGTTGCATTGGACCAGATAAGCGTTCAAGGTCTTGTTGTACCAGGCCGGCGGGTCAAAGAGCGCCAGGACACGCTCTGCAGTTTCTTGTTCCAGGATGTTTTGCACCGTGCCCGTGTCGACGATGTATTGTCCTTTGCCGGTCCCCTGCGCTGGTGCGCCGGCATAGTGGAAACCTGTCACGTTCGCTATGTACCATGCATAGACATCCAAATTTTGACGCTTTGCAATCGGGACCGTCACCTCGGCGCTGTCACGTGTGACATTGACCTTGGGATCGTGTATCTTGGGGACGCCTCCTACAGCCATGACGCCGCCGGTGGAGGCGCTACGACTCAAGGCGAAGGAGAAGACGGGTGGACTGAGGCCATCGGCGAAGATGGTAGATAGCAACGGCGAATAATGTCCTTGATTACAGCCGGTATTGTTCGCGCCAGGATAGGCGCCGCATGACACGTCCTTCGAGGGATCAGTGCCGGGAAAGACTTCGGTCAAGGAGGGATATGCCAGGCCAACAATGCCAGAGGTGTTGCCACCCATTGGAAACAGCCCCGTCGTCACGTAGTCTGCCAAGGCGATCTCTTGCTTCGGGACCTCGATCCCTCCGAAGGAGATGTTGGCGTAACCAATGGGGCCCCCAAGCTGTTCGCCCACCAAGTAGCTCGTGTTCCAATGTGCGTTTGGGATCTGCTGGAACATGGAAGCACTCTGTGTCAGAGGTATACCCTGATAGCCACATTCTGACTGGTTGACCTGCTCAAGAGTCGCGGTGTCCAAGCATCGAGTGTCTTGCTGCCAGAACCAGAAGTCTGAAGACCCCGTATCCATAATGGCACTGACAGTCTGAGTGCCGATTGTAATGTCGGCCAAGAAATTACCGACTGCTTGCTGCCATGGTGGATGGAGAGGGATAATGTGCTTTGCCAATGGATAGCGGCTCGCACTTGATGCTTGGGAGGGTGGTCGGGCTGCAACTCCAGAAGTGCCCACGAGCAAAGCGAAGCGGATCAGGCTAATGAAAGACGGCATAGTTTGGGTCAATTGTCTGGGATTCCAGGCGCAAAGACAGGTGTGATGATTCTGAAATCAATTCACCTGATAGCGTTCAATGAAAGAGAGAAAACTTGCCTTACTTTATAGTTTTCGACATCTATTCGATTGAGCACCCTGGTCTTGAGCTTCAAAGGAAAAGATGGATTACCTGACGTGTCTATCGGCGGCAATGCGGCCCCTCGATCAGGGCGTGCCCTCAAGTGTGACATATCAATTCAAATGGAGCGATACTACATCACGTCGACAAGATGCCTTCCTCAGCTCTGCTTGGATCTACAATCTATTGATGCTTTGACGCGGAGCGTGGCTAACCAAATCCGGCAGGAAGCAGCGCTGCGGCCAATCACGGCTGCAGTCTTTCAGCCTCAAACCACTTCGCCCAGTTTGAGAAGGCCTGCATCTTGAGAACCAAGTTCTCCTTTCTACCGTCTGGGAACTAAAAGAAACTTACTTGGAAACCATGGCGTATTTACTGAGCTATCCTGTCGATTCGGTGATTGCCCGTCGGTACCAGCATCATGTCTTGAAGCCCACTGCATCACAATTGGACGCGGCGTATGCTGGCCTACAAGGCGCTCTCTCTCCAATAAGTCGACCATAACGCTAAATAGCTCGTTTAGGCCTCCTGGAATGGTTTTTCAATCCATGCTATCTATTACTAGCTACGACGTCACTCTGGCAGCGGAAAACTTGATTGAGGCCCAAGCATGCAGCAGGCCACTGTTACGGCCTCAAACTATAAAGGGAGGTTCAGTGCTCATATTTTGAGAGGTCTAGAAAGCTCAACTTCAAAAGCTTGGAGTGTGTTCTGTTCTCCTTCCATCACTGAAAACTACTCACTAATTTTACCATTCACATCCACGAAACAACATCTAAATCATGATGGCACGCAATCTTCTCATCAAGGCCAGCGTCCTTGCATTCATCGGAGCATCAGCTGCTCAGACCTCACCTTGCCCTTCTCAGCAGTCAGTCTATGTCTCTTCGGCCACTGAATGGCCCAAGCCTACCGGCGACCTCAGTAGCTTCATCAGTAGCTACAGCAGTGCCCACAACGGTGTTTTTTCTGGCTGCTCGCAGTTCACCACCGACTTACCTTCGTCCCTGTCCATGGACTATCAGCAGTGGGTTACGTCCGCGGAATCGTGGTCAGTCTCATTCGAGTCTATGGTCTCGTCTGCCGGTTCAACCTGCCTGGCGCTCGTGGCACCAGTTGTTATTGCCCTGCCTCTGTGCCCTGACGATTCCTCTGCGGTTGCTACTACAACCGGAAGCGGTGGCAGCGAGCCAACTTCGGCTTCTGCGGGCTCGACAGCATCGGCAGCGGCTTCCTCGACAGAAGGAAGCAGCAGTTCCTCAGGTGCAGCATTTCTTACTCGGGATGGCAATCCCCTGTTCTTGGCCATCATGATATCCGCAAGCATCGCAGGCGCTTTTTTCATGGCGGCATGAGCTTTGCAGCTGCAACATGTTACAACCCTCAAATACAAGTGGGCAGCTTTCAAAGACTTGGGGGCCTGACCTTTGCTGGGGAAAAATCTGATTTGTGTGTAGATGGACAAGATGAGATGGAGAAATTCCTGTTTTGAAGAGAGTCGCGGTGTTGTAAAGACGGGGACAAATGGTGTTACCAGACGTCAAATGTAGTGAAAGGGCATAACACAGAGGACGGCCCGCAGCAAATGCGATTTCGTGTAGCCAGAACAAGACTTGTCTTTCTGTGCCACGACAGGGAGCAGATTTTCGAGCGACTCCCTAGCAGTGCGATGACGGAATAGTATGTACATGCTCAACATGACGGGGTGTCGTCAATCGTTTGCTTGTGTCTAATCAAGCACATAAGAATCAGAACCTGAACTTTTAGATTTGATGGGGTATATACGAGACACGATTAAGCCAATAAGTGGGCAATATCCACCCCAATTCGCTGGCATCGAGGCCAGCCCTGTGCGTTCTGGCACACCATATCGGGATAAAAACGCACAGTATCAGGCCTCCTGCAGAGATCTACATGCGTGCCTTTTGTAAAAGCATTCTCGCCAATCTTATATTGCTTGTCGACATTTCACTTTCCTCTCCCTCCATAAAGCATAATCCGTCCTTGGCTGCCTATGTAGGCAACAAGCCAGCAATGCCGCAAGGACCAGTGGGACGCGGCTGTGAGGCTTGCAGAGCCCAGAAGAAAAAGGTGTGCAACTGCATCTAGCTTCTCGTTCCCGTCGTTTTGCTCTGGTTCGCGCGCCTTGTCTAATCGTGACCAATTTTATTTCAGTGCGATCTAGTCCAGCCGACGTGCTCGCGCTGCCAAAGGCTGCACATTGCTTGCATTGGCTGTGGCAAGAAGAGGATCAAATTCTCGTCGTACACAGTCCCGACGCCATCCCAATCTCAACTTTTTGAATCTCGCAGTGCCACCACGCTCAGTCGGAGCCGCAGTCCTGCGCGCGCACCATGCAGCGAGACAAATCTCCTTCAACAAGCCATGGTGGCCAGGCTTGCGGCTTCCAGCAGCGACCTCCGCTACAACATGGCCTTTCGATGGGGCAATTTCCTCGGCGATATCCCCAGACGCCTTGGTCACAATGAGGCACTCGATGCGTCCGTTACCGCACTCCTGGCCAGGCATTCCGAGACCTCCAGGAGACAGGACCAGTCCGACCCGGCCGCGACCTCTGTCGTCGAGTACGTCCGCGGCCTGGCGGCGCTTCGAACCGTTCTAGGCGACGCGCGCAAGACCACACTGGATTCCGAGACGCTCTGCGCCGTGATGCTGCTCTTCTACTGCCAAGTGCGTTTCGACGACCAGTTCAGCTTCTTCTGGTCCCCGCACGCCGAGGGTGTGGCCCATTTCATCAAGATGCGCAATTTCACGAGCGGACGCGGCGTTTTCGAGCAGCAGCTGTTTGCCACTCTGCATTCGACTCTGCTCCTGCAATCTATCGCCAATCCTAGGGTCCGTTTGAGTACGTGGGAATATCGAAAGCTGGAGGAAGGCTTCTTGGGCGCGGTGGCGGTGGCGCCCACCACGCACGCAGTCAGGCACTGGCAATTGCTGGCTCGCATCTCCGAGTTGATGTCTAGAGCGAGAATTGCAATCGCTGCGGGCTCCGGTCTCCAGCCTTTGGCCAGCGGGTCCGAAGAGCTTGACGCGTCGATGAATGCTCTGCTCGCAGAGGTGAGGGAGAAACTCAGAGCTGTAGAGGAGGAGGAGAAGCAGCACCAGCACACTTCAGTTGATGATCATCGCCACCCTCCTCCTCCCTTCAATGACAGGGTCTACGCGAGCCACCAACGTCTTTACGGAGTGACGCTCGCCTCTCGCGCCATATTACTCTGCGCGCAAAAAACGCTCTCTCCCGAGAAATCTGGCTCGCATCACGTCACTGCCACAGCTCTCTGCGAAGAGGTGTTACGCATAACCCGCGACTCACAGGTCTACCGCCCGCTGGGCGCTGTCTGGACGGTACACATGCTCATCTGCACCTTCTGCGCCGCCCCGGACGACACGCTCAGGACGAGGATTAAAGATGAACTGCTTGACTATCAGAGGGATGCCACTGGGTCGAAGACCGATTTCCCTGTGAATCAATTGTCGGTCCTCAAGCGGAGATTGTGTCTTCTTGAATAACAACGAGGCTAGGCTAGCAGTGCTCGTGTCGAGGCGGGTTCACAATTGGAAGTTAGTGCAAATGATACCAAAAATTCGGATGGGAAACAAATTAACAGTAATGTATCGAAAAACGAGATGACCACGATGTATTATGAAAGGAATAGGATGGGACCTAGTGCAGCAAAATTCACGTCCCGTAGTATTGTCTCATCAAAAATACGTAATTAAGCAATTGATTACCATGTACACGTGCCTGCCCTGCGGTGTGTGAATATGGGGGCTCCGAGATTATCTTGTGGGGTAAGTGATAACTTACCAAGGTACGGGCGCCCCTAACTGAAGAACGGAGTAGAGAGTGAAGGAAAAAGGCAGCGAGAGGTAGGGTACAGTTTGAGGGTATATTGGAACTTGATGGATTCATGCGCTAGGGCTACGTACTCGAATGTCCTGCTCCTGGTAAAGAGGAGAGGATTGCATTTAGGAATCTGAACTCGAAATCTCTTATGTTTAGACTTAACATGTACTCGAAGTCCATCTCCTCGGTTCGAAGACGACGAGGCCTTCTTCTATTATACGACGGGCTTGCTCGTGTCCTTGTGTGCCATACGCATATAGCCACGATGTCAGCATATTGAAATTGCACGACAGATTCTCACTTCTCCTCTCGAACCTCCTGCGTCTTCTCGACATGTTCGAAACTTCCGCGATGATGTTGCTGCTTCTCCTCCAAGTCGCGCACGAAGTCCGTGCCTTCAAGCGGTGCATCGACTTTGGCATTGAATTCGCTGCTGGGATTCCGGAGGAAGATTGAGACTGCACGAATGGAATGTCAGTGATTTGAATCTTTTCAACTCGAATCAGGCTACATGTTTCGCGAGAAAAGAGGGGGGAGGGAGAGGGGGATACATACGGATAATCCCCAAGAAAGAAAACGCCGCAGCGCAGATGAAGACATTGCGGAAGCCGACTAGATATGCCTTCTTCAGCGCCAAACCTGCAGCTGCAATAACTTGAGAGGTGACTCCTTGTAATTGAGCAAGTTCTGCCATATCGCCTTCCGATAGCGCGGCGATGATTTCACCTATGGTCTCGGGAGATGAGATGCCCAATGGTGCGACAGCAGCAGAGACCTTGGGGAAGAGATTCGAAGTTAGGCCATTGGTGAATACGGCGGTCTGGATCGCCACGCCGATGGAGCCTCCTACACTCCTGATGGAGCCAAGGAGACCGGTCGTCAAGGCGATCTTGTCAGCGGGAGTCGACAGCTGAGCGGTGGTATAGAGAGTAATGACGCAGGACCCGAGACCTAGACCGTAGAAGCAAATAAAACCCCAGAAGTGCGATTGTGGAGGTGTGGCGGGTAGCGTGGCCATGACGATGCCAAAGATCAAAAAACTGACAAACGAGGTCACGGCGGGCCATCGCACCGACCGAGTTTTGTAGATCCATAAGCCCATAAGAAGCGCGCCGACCAGTAACATTGCCCAGGCCACATCGTAGCAGAGCAGAACTCGAAACGTTGTGACTTGGCCTGCAAGCAAGACTTGCATCGAATACGGGAAAAAGTTATTTGCGCTCATGAAAACGAAGCCCTCGATCCAGACACCCACGAGAGTGATAGCGAAATTACGATCGCGGAACAGGTCGTGATGAAATAGGCCATCTTTCTTCACTTTCCATTCGTAAATGAACAAAGCGATGAGGAAGGCGCAACCGATAGCGAACGGGGCGACAACGTGGGCATTGTTCCAGGAGAACGGGTTCTGGGAGTAAGAAAGACCCAGGCAGAACAGGACAAGACCGACGTTAAACATGAACAGTCCAGCCCAGTCCATGGCACCTAGTTTCTGTGACCATGTCATGGTGATTTGCAGCTCTCGAGGAGCTGGGTTGTATAAGACCGCGATGAGAACGCAGGAGAAGATGAAGACACCGGCGCAGATGTACCAATAAGTTCGGAAGCCGGCGGGATTGTTCTGGGTCAAAGCTCCTCCAATGGTCAAACTCATGATCGAACCGATGGAGATGGAGCTGTTGACGGCGGCCTGAGCGAAAGATCGGTACTTCCTGGGCATGACCTCGGAGGCTACTGCGTGGAGGAGAGGCTGTGGGCCGAAAGCAACACCTCCGAGAGCGAAACCAATAATGGCCATCTGCATCGAGCTTGCTTTCGCAACCACAATGGAGCCAATGAAGCCGATGAATGTAGGCACGACAATAAGCCATTTTCGACCCCTAGATCGGCATAATAAGTATCGAACCATTGGTGAAGAATATGTGGATTTCAATTACCAGTAATCAGAAGCCTGAGCGACAGGCAGGACGAATGCGGCAGGGACAATGACGGTGCAAGAGGATGCCCATGAAGCAATGTCGGCACCTCCCACGACGGCGGCAATATCTCTATTGAAGACACCGGCACCTACGATGAAGAGCATCTGGCAGATATATTGACTTCCGAGAGCCTGTTGGTCCGATCAGCGCGCGGTCTTAACGCTGGAAGCAGCTGAGGGTATACAGTACCACCATGAGGAAGAAAACCTTGACAGGATTCCATGATGTCGGCACATCGTCTTCGTCGATGCGGCGCACCTCGACGGGAACCTCTGTTGCGCCCATAGTTAATTCTCAATATCGAGATTCTGGTCCTTCGACAATGAAGTGAAAGTAACTCTCTTAGAACGCTTTGGAGTTTCCAGGAAGTACACTTCCCATGATCAGGGAGTCCGTAGCCTTACATATTCTCTGTCATTGAAAGAGGTAGCAGCCAAGAATCCGGGGGACCTGGGGTACCTGTGGACCTCGGGGTGCCCCAATTCCCACGCGGCAGAGGTCTAGATCCTGGTATCAGCCAAAAGGCTGAAGTTCAAATAGTATCAGTACTCGTACCTCCTTGGACCTTGGCAAGACGCGGCTGGCCAGAGGGTTTCCTGCATGTTAAAACTCAAAAGAGGCCGGAAACGAGGTTCTGGGGTTGCCACATTCCGATACCTTTTCCGTGGACTGCATGGTCCCCCAAGTACAACACTTTGATGAGTACCGCAGTATAAGAGGTGTCATACGGTACAATAAGCTGAGCTTTCTAATTTCTTTTTTTTGGGTCAGAAGTCGTGTGTACGAAGTCCGCATGGCTCAAGGAACTTCATTATTAAAGGAAGAGGCAGATTTCAAGTCAGTCTGGGCATGGGAGCCATCGTGGCATGAAAGGTAGTGTATGGGGTCGCGGGAAACGGAAATATCGTGGGGTTTCACGTGGCCTCGAGACCTGAATGCTCTTCGCGTCCTGTTTGCAGGTCCGAAAAAAGGACCAATTCCCAGGAGTCTCAAGTAGAGCCAAGGTCGAGGGGAATCTGGGGAACCGCCATGTGGGTGAGGTGGGGTTCAAAAGGACGCCTAGCGAGCTCAAATTCATAGACGAGGCTTGTCACCTGGATGTTGTCCTCACAATTCTACAGATTGTGTGAAGAAAGAAGATTCAGAGAAGACTCAGAGAAGACCTGGCTTCAAGAAAGAGCTGACAAAGGTTTCGCAGCGACTGCTTGGAAAGAGCTTCCTCGCTCGCGTACTGAGTCAAGCTCTACGTCACGTGGCATTTGTCAGCTTCAAGATGGCGCAGAGCTAACAGCATGCCACACACCCAGATGCATTCTCAGCAATCTCTATGAGGGCAAAATGCCATACCTATATCATATCTGCATACAAATCAAAGAGACGCCGATGACTCCTATGCTCCCTGTCAATAATCCCAGGCTTTCCGGATTACAATCGAGTCCTTGTTGAGCCAGAAAAAGTTTGGCAAAATATCTCTCTCGATCCTCTCCCAGCTATGCCAATCTGGAAAATGGAATTTGAAAACTCCGAGACACGACAGCCCCTCCTTATTGAGATCGGTGCCTTCGAGACAGTGGGCATAAACCAAAACCATCCACATCCAGACCAGGCATTCAATGGTTGCATCGTCGTCACCAGTTGGAACCAAGGGCAGTTCCTGGGTGAGCGCCTTCTTTGCTATGGTGTGGCAAATCATTCCGGCGACGTAGTTTTCCGAGGTACTCCACCTCCTGCGAGAGTAGCAGACCAGTGCTAGTGTTAGACACTTCTCTAAACTTGGCTCTGGGTCGGCGAGAGAGGGGGCGGCGGCAGTAAAATCCGCGAAGGGTTGTTCAGATTGAGGGACAGCGTGTAATCCGTGTTGACAGGCATACGAGAACCTGGCAAGGAGTATACGAGTTCGTGGTGTCAGAATCCCCTTCGAGACCATTTGCTGAAATCCTGCGGGAAGACTGGCGCTGACTTCAAAGCCGTTTCCAGGGCCTGGCTGATGAAATGGAGAGGTAAGTAGTGCATATTGCTTGTTGTCTTGTAAAATACCCAGTACGTTCGGCCGAGCTGCGAACACATCAACCCAGGCACTCATGCTAATGTGTCATTAGTGGAGCCGTGTTGCAGGACTTGAATGTTGGAACTCACTGCAGTGCGAGACTGCCAAATTTGCGATCCCACTCTGTGCGCCGATCCGGATTAGAGCAAGTGGCTAACATACTGTTCAAAGCCTTGCGGTGTACGGCAGCTGCCTCAAAATCGCCCATGACAAGCTTGGGTACTGTCAATGTCTAATCATTGCCTTCCAGAGGAGCGAAACTCACCGCAAGAAAACTCATAAAGGTAATTGTAGTGACCATGGATGGGGTGTCTCCAGTTGCTGCTGACGCGGCAACTTCTTGTTTCAGTTTTGAGATGGCCAGCCCATTGTGTTTGAGCATTTCTTTGCTGCAAGTGACCCGCTCATTCGACGTTTGCGACCGATGTAGGTCGAGACTGGTGTATGCTGCGGCAGCGATGGCATGCTGAGCAGCCTCACTTTGACAAGCTGGACTCGTAATGTACTGGACAACGGGGTTAACAACCTCCTAATGCTTCCGAATGCTCGTTAGCGTACAGTAATTAGGGGATTCGCAACATTTAAAATGATGTAGGCTGGCGAAGCATTTGGAATCATCCACTGATACCCTGTACATCAGCATAGTTAGCAGCCTCAGAGCCATGCCAGGGCTGCTTCTCACTAACAGATGTCTATTGCGCGCGAGTAAGATGCCATCTTTGGATGAGGCACACTGAAAAGGGGGTCTAGCTGATGGATTACTTGAAGTGTACAGGTCTCGACGTGGGGATGCATCAGCGATTTGTCGTTTTTGAGCATAGCACAAGACTTTCTAGCTCACTAGTCAGCAACATGACCATCGTAGAGAGAGTTGGTTTTCTAGGCATTGTTCCTACTCGGAAAGCAATTTTGTCTGCTGTCGCGGCCGCGGGCGCGGACGCCTGCCTTGTTTGGCGGCATGTGAACGCGCCTCGGACCTCTGGAGTTCAAAGTCTTTTTGCGATTGAAACGAAGTCCGTCCGAAAACGAACTTGACCGTGACAGGGCGATCCTTGTTCATCGTGTCCTAGGACATGGCCGAATATTGCTTAGAAGTGGTCAAGGGCAAAGAAGCCAACTGATACGCTCAGGTATTGATATAACAACAGACGAGAGTATCGTAGAGATTACAAGTCCTCTTTTTGTCTCGACAGTAAGGCAGCTAGATTCAACGAGGGGGATTTTGCGCTTGTCAGTTCTCGACCTGGAAAAACGGCGTAAATATTCCTGAATGCGCATTGTGGCACTTCGGCACATGTGTCGCCTAATGACCAAGGTAACTTGGAAAAACTTGGGGCCAATGGGGCATACCATATCGTCAGAAGGACGTTACATAGCTAGATAGGTACCCAGTTATTGGACAGAACCAAGGTAATCTAGAGCACACGCTATGCATCCAATCGCCCTTTGACACAATAATGGCGGGATTTGATACGAGTACCATACATGCTTAGTCATGTTTGAAGCGAACGAGAATGCCGAGAATGACTCAGGATCGAACCAAGCTCATGGGTCGACTCACCCCAGGAGGAGACTCACGACTCCGACTCTGGAAGAGATTGGACCTTGCAGATTTGCAGTACCGTTTAAAGGAATTCGGTCAAGGCTGTACGAGCAAGAAAGATTGGCAGGCCTCGTCTTTGAGGAACAAAATTCCCACAAATTTGCTGTCAACGGGGCTTCATTCTTCACGTCATATTTGATCGTGTCTCGAATTGGATGACACTGGTGCAACCAGCTAGTCGAAAGCTCAAGAGTCGATGCTTGAAAGACTAGATTTCCGCAGTGGTAATCGAGGAAGAATTGGATTTGTAGGTCATGTGATGTGATGGGATGTGGTCTGGTGTGGCAAAGGATCTTGGGTTCAGGAGAAATTCAGAGGTCACCCTGCATTGCCTGCTTATAAAATCCATCGTAGATTCCAGCAGATAGATGGGTGACAAAGGCGTTTGCTCTTTTCGACGATTGACAGATAGGTTTAATTTCCAAGATGCTTAGGTGTTCCGTCCCCATACCCATCGGATGGCCTTGACTGGACTGTTATCGGTTCAACAACAGCGCTCAACCATCGATCGCTTATATCCGTTATCATGATCGCTTTCATAACAGGAACCAGAAACCTGTCAACGGCAGTATCCGGCTGACATGAACAAAAACTCGGTCGTGCGCAAAGCAAACCAAAGATAGGCGAGGTGGGAATCTTTACCAGAGGTGTTGGGAATTGGAGGCTTAAATGACTGCCAAAATGTCGACATCAGTCATACCTAGGGAGTCATGATGATCGAAATGACTGTCGAGATCCCCACACTTCCACAGGAGGCGGCGAGTGATTTTTTTCAATTTTGTGAAAGGCTCATGCACCAAGCATTGCGGGAATACCAGGCCTTGCAGGCCAGATGGTTCTGGTAAGCATTCTCGCTGTAGTAGGTTTTCTGACAGGTAGGACAGAGTTTTGCATAGGCGGCCTGGGCTGCAACGGCGTTGTTGGATGCCTGAGCGGCCAGGACTTTGTCGTTG
>JANSVK010000178.1:0-67972 GCA_030068005.1 Cladophialophora exuberans | reverse complement strand
CTCCCCAGCCCCCTCATTCTCCCCCTGGGATGCCCCCATACCATCCCGGGCAACCGTCGGAATTCTGGTATGAGCAGATCGACCACAACGGACTTAGCCCTTTCGTCGCGAATGCCACCGACTGGAAAATCTATCGAAATGTGAGGGACTACGGCGCCAAAGGCGATGGCGTTACCGACGACTCTGCTGCCATCCAAGCCGCCATCAATGATGACGACCGTGGTGCTGGTGGAAACGGGAGAGGAACGACAGGGGCTCCCGCTGTCATCTACTTTCCTTCTGGCACCTACCTCATGGTCAATCCGATCCAAACCTACGTCGATACCGTCCTGCTTGGAAATCCCATCTCTAGGCCGATGCTCAAGGCGGCATCAAACTCTACCAGCAACTTTTTGGTCTTTGCCAAAGACCCTGCCTTAGATGCCACGACTAATTTCTACATCGGGATCAAGAACCTCGTCTTTGATTCCACCAGCGTCGCCGCCAGCGCCGAGTTTACCTTGTTGGACTGGTCGGTCAGCCAAGCGACCCAACTGACCAACAACCTGTTTGTCATGCCACAAGGCTCGTCGCACACGGGTGTTGCCATGCCCGAAGGCGGTTCAGGAACGTACATGGGCAACCTCGACTTCCAAGGAGGATCTGTTGGTTTGAATATCAACAATCAACAATACAGCATCAAAGATGTTTCATTCAACGGCTGCAACACCGCTATTCTGATCAGCCACGGCTTTGACATCGTCTTCCAGGGTATCACCTTCACGAGCTGTAACATTGGAATCAACGCCACCGCCGGTGATGTGGGAAACGTTGGCAGCTACGTTCTACTCGATTCAGTGGCAACTTCGGTCAACACTCTCGTCCTTACCAAAAGCCAGATGGTCGGTAACACGACGACCGCCGACGATTCTGTGGTCATCGAGAACCTCAGTGTCAGCAGTGTGGGAAGCACAGTCGTAGCTGGTAATGCGACGCTCTTGACAGGTGGTGTAGACGGCACTTGGGTGCTCGGAAACGCTTACCTACCCAGTGGCCGCGTTAGTGGAGTGCACGACAACGGAGTCACCTATCCCACCTCAAGAAGCCCTTTATTACTTTCCCGCGGCAGGTATGCCACTGTAGCGCCACCCACATACCAAGAGTTTGACATCCATCAAGTCGTAAATGTAAAGAACGTTCCGGGACTGCCAGTGTACGGTGATGGTCAAAACGTGAGTGAATCTGTATCCACTAATTTTCCCCGTCCTGCCTTCTGACTTGATATCCTAGGATGATACCGCCAACATCAACGCCATTCTTGCCGTGACCGCCGGCTGTGCCGTGACTTTCTTCCCAGCTGGAATATATCTTGTCACCTCTACTATCAACATCCCACCAGGCTCACGGCTTATTGGTGAAGCCTGGTCTGCCTTCTCTGCTGTGGGCACTTTCTTCGCCGATGCCAACAATCCTCAACCTATGGTACAAGTCGGCAAACCAGGTCAAGTCGGCGTGGCGCAGATCAGCGACATGCTCTTCACTGTGGCCGATGTCCTTCCCGGATGTATCCTAGTCGAAGTCAACATGGCCGGCGCACAGCCCGGGGATGTCGGCTTCTGGAATTCACACTTTCGTGTTGGCGGCGCGGCCGGCTCAGCTACCGAGACGAAATGTGCCGATACGTCCAATCCCTGCAAAGCGGCTTTCCTGCTCCTTCATCTCACAACCACGGCATCGGCGTATATCGAGGACATGTGGGGATGGACCGCCGACCACGATCTTGACGGCACCAACACTCAAATCGTCGGTACCGGCCGAGGAATGCTAGTCGAGTCTCAAAACCCCGTCTGGCTTGTAGGCACCGCCTTCGAGCACAACACGCTGTACCAGTACAACTTTGCCAATGCCGGAAACCTGTTCGTCGGCATGCAACAGAGCGAGACACCCTACTGGCAAGGCATCGGCGGCCCAGCCGAGGCACCCGCGCCCTGGACGCCCGACGCGCGCTACAGCGACCCGACCTTCTCCAACTGCGCGGCCGACGACGCCAACTGCCGCATGGCGTGGTACCAGATCGTGACGGGTGGGCACGACATTTCCATCTACGGCAGCGGGTTCTGGACCTTCTTCAACAACCGCGGCGACTGCCAGGGCGTCAACGGCACGTGCCAGACCAACGCCGTCGACATTGAAAACTCCCCGCAGCGCCTGTTCTGGTGGAACCTCAACACCCGCGGCGTGCTGAACCTCGTCATCGACCAGGGCCAGGTTCTGGCCACGCAGAACAATAACCCCGGCTCGTGGGGTGCCGTGGTCGCCGCCGTGCTCACGCATTCAGGCCTCATTTTCACGCAGTCGGCCAGGAGGCTGCTGGAGAGGAGATTTGCGGCGTGAAATTAACAACAATCAAAAACGTTCAAGAGAGAAACGTTTGTTGGTTCGTGTTACGGTTTAAATGGATATTGATATGCTAGAACTTTAAACGTAGTATTTTAGTATTAAAAAAAGAATTGAATTTTTTATTATTATTCATTTTCCCCATTCATTACAGAAATGGTCTTTTACTTACCTTGAGCTGACTTCGCCCCAAATTTTCCCAAAAGATGTTTATGCAAGCTCTCCAAATAAAAGCTTAGCACCATTCTCCCGATGTCCTGCACCAGGAGAGAAGAGAGTCTCATCATAAGCAATAATCCTGCAATCGAGACGACCGCCGCAGCGGCGTGCCTTCATGCAATCGCGCGCAGGCGTCGGGGCGAAACCATTGCCGCAGGGCCGGAGGCTCGTGTGGAGGAGACAACGGCGGCGAAAAGCGGGCGGGTGTGAGTCGCGGCGTGGAGAGGTACGAGGTTGCAGAGGGGTAGGTCATGCGGTACTCGCGCACCGGTGAGGTAGGGTGTGTTGGGAGATCCGAGTGGTACATGTCTGGGAGGCGGTAGTCGGGGAGTGGTGGCTTGCATGGCTTGCCAGTGCCGCTGGACGTGCCGGCGCGCTGGTTCTGCACGACGTTAGCGGGCGTGCGGTGCAGGTCTTGCAGCTTCACCAAGGCTGGGCCCCAGGGGTTCTGGATAGGAGATGGGCGATTCAGGGCGCGGAACTCGTCCTCGTCGATATCATCATCCGAGCGGCGATCGAGTTGAGTGTCTGCATCCTCATCATAGTGGTCGTCGTCGTCGTCATCGGAGTCGTAGACTAGGCCATATGAGAATGGTTTGGGAGGAGGTGGAGGCGGAGGAGGAGCCGCAGCAGCAGCAGACTCATCGATCTTGTCGAGCTTGCGGCCGGACCATTGGACATCCCAGAAGGTCAGCAGCGCATACAACTTCAGAAGCGAGTGGAAATATGCGAACAGGTAGTAACCGGGGAGGTAGATAAGGTCGGCCGGATTGCGGTAGAAGTACGGCAGCAGCTTGGGCAGCTTTGACGCGACAACCCAGAGGCACAAGGCTCTTAGAGTAGTCTGGGAGTAGAAATCCGTCCGCGTCAGGCTCCACACCAGAGCCAGGTCGTAGAAGAGGGCAAAGTTGAGCATCTGGCTAACCATCAGCGCGTAGACGGTCCACGGCTGGGCCGCGTAGACCGAGCGGTCGGTGACCAGCGAGCACATGTTGCTCCGGAAGGTGGTCCGCGCCCATCGGAGGCACTGTTGCAGAAACTTGGGGTACTCACCGACGTCGCAGAAGATCATGGCCTCGTCGGTCATCTGGAACTTGATCTTCCAGCCGGCGGTGACGAGGGCGCGGGTGATGTAGTTGTCGTCGTCCGCGTTGAGGGGACCGAAGAGACCGAAGAAGAAGCGCTCGTTCAGGTATCCGGCGAGGAAGTGCGGGTCTTGCAGGATCTGGGTGCGGTAGAGGCAGGTGCGGCCGGAGATGACGGCCACGCCGCCGTCGAGAGCGTTGGAGGCCGTGTGCTCGAAATTGTGCCGTTCGAGGTACAGGGCGCCCAGGACGTTGAAGAACGACTGCCGCACGCCTCTGCCAAAGTGGCGGATGACGCGCTTCTTGGTGCCCACGCCCCCGACGCGGGAGTCCTCGAAGGGAGCTACGGCGTGGCGGAGAAAGGTCGAAGAAGGCCAGATGACGTGGTCGTCGGCCAGGACGGTGATGCGGGTCTTGACGGAGCGTAGAGCGATGGCAACCTGGTGACGCTTGTTAGCCTTTGGACTGTGCGACGCGTGGAATTTGATGCTGGGGAACGCATGTCGGAGGTGCTTGAACATCCGGTCACGCACTTCGCGCTCTTGGGCTGGGCCGACGGTGACGACATGGATCGAAGCGGGATAGTTCATGAGCACCGATTCGAGGCACCGGGTGAATGCTGGGTCCGTCGGGTTGCACGTCGGGATGACCACGGTACAATCTGATGCTGTTAGTGTGGGCTGGTCGGGGACCGGGGACGGGCAGTAGAGGAAGTAGTAACTTACCAGGGAGACGACGAACCGAATGTACCGGAACAAGAAGAGGCCAATGAAGAGGGGACCCGAGTTCCAAAATGCGAGGAGGGCATACCAGCCGCAGTACTGCAGGAGAGGACTGTAGATGGCGTCCATTGTGTTGGCAAACATGTTGCCGGTTGCTCGAAACGAGCCTTGCGATTCGGGCGAGATTCGGTTCGAAAGTTGTATGAAGAAGAATACAAACATGAGGTGAGAGAAAATCGAGCCATTTTATGTATAGGAGCTAGACAAAGAAAAGAGAGTGACAACAATGCTTTGTGTTGAGAATAATGAATTCATTGTTGGAGCAAGGAAAGAACAACAACAAGCAACAGTGTCTCCTTTCTTCCACCTTCAAGTTTCTTGAGTCAACAAGCATCAAGACATCGAACTGACCTGGCAGAGAAAAGGGGCCAACATCACCAGACTGAGGTGAGGTCAACATGGGACGTGGAAACTCCTACCCAGGGCGAAGGTTGTGCTGCTGACCGTGTTATTGTTGATGTTACGAGAGAAGAATCAGCGCGCAAGCCCTCGAGCACGGTCTCATTTCTCCTTTCAGACTGATTGCAGGCCGACCGCATACTCAATTCGACGAAAAAGAAAGTGTTTGTATGAGGCTGACGAGGCTGACGAGGCTGAGTGCCTGCTCGTGTCCCACTGCGTCGTTGCCCGCCTCGAAAATCCCTTGGTCACGTGATGCATTGGGCTTGATCCTTGGCGGCAGGAGATGCACGCCACGCCACGCGACTACCTGCTGTAACTCGTCAACTCGCCCTCTTAGATGTCTTGTTACCTTTTCCCCATACGTACCTACCTAGGTACCACAGCTCTATGGGATTTTACGCTCGTAAAGTGTCAGCCTCCTCCAGCAGACTCCAGCCCTGAGCGGAATGGCAGTGTCGGGCCTTCCTTGGCAAGTCTGACTGAGCCCATTACCGCTGCCACTCGGGAGCCGTGTTCAGCTCTTCCAACCCAAAACCGTGAGCCACCACATTCTTACACATTTTCAGTTACTTGCCACAGACCCGTTTCTGGCCACGCATAGCCCCCCCAGAAACCCAAAAGGCCCGTGACGCCTAAATCGAGTACCGCTGCGCGTGATTTTATGCTTACTCTACCGAGTCAATTGGGATACCTCATTGGATGCCACTCATGAGACACATTCGGGTGAATATGTCACCGCTCGTGTACCAAGAGCAGTGGCATACAGAAATAGTATATCGAGGTTTTTTGCCATCCTCGCATGCCTCCCATGAAATTGGGTATATAATGGCTGCTGCTCATGGTAGGTTGGAATGAGATGCACAACGCAATCACAGCAAAGCAAAGCAACAGAAAACAAGTTCTAACAATCAATCCCTCTACCAAATTTTCAAATCCAACCCACCCAACCAAAACAAATCCCAGCAAACATGAAGGTCTTCTCCGCCGCCCTCCTCTCCGCCCTGGCCCTCACCGCCTCCGCCGCGACGATCCACAAGGCTCGCGACTACAGCTACGCCGCCCCCAGCTTCACGGTGCAGACCATCACGTCCGACGGCAACACGCAGTTCACACAGTCCGTCAACGGCCAAGTCTTCCTGACCTTCAACCCCGCGGCGACCGGCGTCTTCCTGACCCACGCCGAGCTGGACAACGAGAACCCGCCTGAGGGCGCCACCTGCGTCGCCCGCGACGTCCAGGGCAACCAAGTCCGCGCCTTCGGAGGACCAAACTTTGGAAACGTCGACGCCGTCGACTTCGTGCCCAATGATGGAAAGCAGATCTTCTCGCTGGCCTGTGGCCCTGCATAAGCTGGTGTAGACACGGAATTGCATTGCGATGGAGCATAGGGATTGATGATGCATTTTTGGGGGGGAGTGGTGAAAATTGGGAATGGAATGGGTGTCAAGGGCTGGTCTGCATAAGGAAGCAAGGAGAGAGGTTCACAGAACAGTTCTTCCGGGATGCATCGGGCATGGAATTTGGTTTCTGACTATCTTTATTCTTGTCATCATCTCCCCTAGCCGAGCTATGGGGTATTACCGCGACGAGATGGCAGCCATCCATTTCTGTTCATCTTTCCTGTAGCAAATTCATTAGCATTTACTTTCCATACTCAAGCCATGTTTTCTGCAAGGTCTTCTACAAACTTACCGATCGAAGTGCAGCAACATGCTCAGCACGGGAATCAACTGCCTCTGGTGCCCTTTGTCCCTCTGCTCCAGAAACTGCAACAGCACGTTTTTGAGATAGACGTAGTCGACGGTTCCTTGACTCAAGCCAGTTCCGGTGGAAGGAGGAGCACCTTGTCCCATGGCCGTCGGCGTCTCACTTCGGCTCGTCGTGACTGAAAGACCGCCCTTTTCTCGAGGCGCGGGAGACCGAGCGTGGTTGGAATCGATCGACGTGCGTGAGCTAGGGACGTTGGAGTCGACCCTACCTCCCATGCCAGGGCGACTGGGTAACCTAGCCTGCGCCGCTTTCAGCTCTTCGGTCAGATTCTTGTTCGCCCGCGTGAGTTTGTCGACGCGCTCCTTGGACTCCTCGGACGCACGGCGCAAGTCGGCCTTCTGCACGTCGAGGTCTCGAACCTGTCGCTCGCTTTCGTCCAGCGCCTCCCTGAGCCCGGTCATGGCGGCTCTGACTTCCTCGACCTCCCTCGCAGCGCGGGATGACGTTTCCTCCAACTCGTCGCGCCGCCTCTTCCAGTCCTTGAGTCGGATTTCCAGCTCCTCCTTGTCGCTTTCCAGAGTCTTGAAGCTGCGCTGCGCGTCGCGCGCCCGGGACTTGGCCTCTTCGACTTCGCGCATCATCCGTCTCTGTGCGACGCTGGCTTCATCCTCGATTCGATCCCGCTCCTCGATCGCGGCGTCCATGCGCTCCTTCATCTCACGAATGCGGGATTCCGTGCCCGTCGACGACTGATCAAGCAGCATGCGCATTGTTTGGCCCTCGCGCGTCCGCTCGGTCAGCATGCGCTGCGCCTCGGCGAGCTCCTCCTCGAGATTATCGGCGCGCGTAGATGCTTCGCGGGCTTGCATGTTCAATTCGTGTGTCTGGTCTCGCAGGGATTGTACCAATGCTTGGGACGAGGTGTGCAGTGCCGTCTTCAGTGCAAGTTCTTCGCGTACGGAAGAAAACGCACGACTTTCTGCAAGGAGGCGATCGTCCAGGTCGCGAAGCTTTGTACGTAGAGTGGATGATTCTTCCTTTGCACGATTTAGGTCCCTCATCAGCTGGTCGGCGCTAGCGGAGGCCTCCAGACGGCCGGCTTCAGATGTTTGCAGGTCAGATTGGCCTTTTTCGAGCTCCTTTTCGATTCTGGTTCGTGTAGTGGTCTCTTGCTCGATCTTGTGTTGCAGTTCTTTGATCTCACCGTCTTTGTCACCGAGACGTTTGCTCAACCCTTTAAGTTCAGCTTTGATGTCCTCGTGTCGAGCCTCTAGCCTGCTCAATTCGCCAGTTTTGTTCTTGAGATCTTCTTTGGCACTCTTGAGTTCCGCGACTTCGCTGCGGAGACTACGTAGCTCAGGTTGAACCTTGGCTAGTAGCTCTTTGAGGTCTGTGATGTCTTTGAAGCGACCTGCGGCAAGTTGTTCCGACGTCGCCAGGTCTTTCTCTAGCGATGAGCACTTGTCTTTGAGCTCGTCGTACTGCTCAATAATTTCTTGGTGGGCTTTGTCTTTGTCTGCGCCACTCGCAACTGCAGCTCTAGCATCGAGGAGCTCTTTCTCAAGCTTGTCCACGGATGCTTGAAGACTCGATTTCTGCGTGTGTACTTCTTTCAATGCATCCCGAGCCTCAACATGCTCTTCGCCTTGGTGAAGCAGATCATCGCGCAGAGTTTCGATCTCTTCCTTGAGCGCTTCTTGGTCTTTCAATTGTTTCGAGAGCCGTTCGATTGCTGCGGCTTTACCTCCCAACTCTTCCTTCAAAAGCGCGATCTCCCCTTCGAGTTTTGATATATCGTCTTTGGAAACTCTGTCGTCGGTAGAAGGCTCTGCGTCCTCTACTTCAGCTAAGTTCTCAGACACCTTCACAGGAGGTCCGGCATCTTCTGTTGGCTCGTCAACAGCGGTGTGTTGTGCTTTGCCCTTCTTCTTTTTCTTGTTCTTCTTCTTAGACGAGCCCGTACCGGCTTCGGATGGAGCGCGCGAGGTTGTTGGAGCTTGGGAAGTAGGCGCAGCCAAAGACGCTTTCTGCAAGCCAAAATTGTCAGACAGATACTTCACGACATCGTCACGCGTCTTGAGACCATCTAGTTTCGATCTTGTTCCCTCGTCTAGGAAGCCAAGGACTTTTGTGGATGCTCGGTTGGAGTACTCGTCTTGATGCGATTTGATCTCGGCTTTCAGTTCCGCGACTGTTGTTTCTGCTTTGTCGAGTTGACCACGCAGCGTGTCCATGATTCCCTGCATCGTAGCTAGCTTTTTATCGCTTGACTGTTCGTTCTGCTTCGTGGCTGCTTCTTGCCGTTCCGCAGACTTATACATGGCCAGTGTATCCTCGAGATCTTTGACGGTGGAGTCCTTCTGTGATAGTTTCTCGTTCAGTATATTCGCGTCCTTATTTCGCGATTCAATCTGTTGTTCCAACTCGCTCTCTGCTGCTTCAAGTTCCTTGACGCGAGTTTCGAGGCTCTGAAGCTGAGAGACAGCGTCACTTTCCAGGGCTTGTAGATTTCTGATCTCTGCCTGCAGTTCTTCTGTCATTTTAGCATCCGACGTGGCCTTGGCTTGAAGCTCATCTATCCGCTTTTGCAATTCTTCCTTGTTTTCGTCGAATTTGTCCTTGGCTTCTCGAAGGTTGTGCAGCTCGCGAGTGGCTGTCTCCAAGCTCTCAACCATGCTCTCGGTCGATTCGCGTGCAACCTTTAGATCTCCTTTCAGGTTCGTTACTTGCTTTTTCAGGTCTTCCACCTCGACCTTGCGTTCTTCCAACTCGACTTCAATCTTAGACTGCTCTGTCTCGAACGAGAAGAATTCTTCGGAGGTTTCCTTGGGGGGTGACATTGCTCTCTGTCGCGGAGAGAATAAAGAGAAGCTTGCAAGTCTCGAAGCCGTCGTGACAGGAGATTTGACGGATTCTGAATCCGCAGCTTCTTTGGCTGATCCTGGATCCGCAACTTGAAGAGTAGGGAGGGTCGGGCTTCCAATTGAGAGTCGTTTCTCGGTATTGGAGCGTTCTTGGTGGTTTACTGCTTCACTCTTCTTCTTCAACTCTGCCACTTCTTCACGTAGTCCGCTTGTCTCTTCTTGTGAAGTTTGCAATTTCTTCTTGTAATCGTCTCGGTCGGAGGTCACTCGCTTCAATTCGTCCAGAACCATGTCGCTCTTCAGGTTGATCTGATTCAGGTACTCCACCAGAGCACCGGGGTCGTTGATACTAGTCAGAGGAGTGTTCTCGCGCAAGGAGGCTTCGAAGGATTCGACTGCTTGAATTCTTGCATGGGCCGTTCGATATGCTTTCAGAAGGTCTGCATACTTGGACTCCATTCTATCGAGCTTTCGCAGCTTCACTCGGACTTCTGTGGGGAGGTCTTGCGGTCGTAGGTGGCCGCTGGTGGTACTGGGAGTACCATTCGTGTCCACCAGCGTGCTGGCATCGGAGTCCGCGACACTTTGCGCGGCACGTCCATCTTCAGAAGCAGGTGTGTCTGTCTCGTTCTCTTTTCTCTGCTCTTTCGCCTCAGGCTGTGGAGTAGTCACCCGACTCGGGACTGTGCTCTCATCCGTCCCAACTGCGAACTCCGGCTCAAACTCAGAGGGATCGGGTCCCTTCTCCGTTGAGACATTGTTCTGCTGTTCCCTCTGTCGCGAACCAGTTCTCTGGCTGCTCCCGTTCTGGCCTTGAGGGCGACGTCTCGGTGGAGTTCTAGTGGCCTGCTGCGCAGAGAGAGCAGCCTGGCGTTGGCGGGCTTGTTCCTCTGCTATACGATTGTCTATGGCGCCTTTAAGGCGCTGTCAATGCAGTCAGATTGATGGACTCGACGGACTTAGGGCAGCCATACCTGAAACATATCCAGCTTTGCGATATTAGCTGGGATAACGCCCAGGTCAATGTATAAACATGAAAGGCAACAAAGTAGTTATGATACAAGGATTACGAGGATATACGATTGATCACGAACTCCGCAGTCAGGAACGCAGGCTGGTCCTGGCGAAGATGGGACGGGCCACTTTTTTGCGGAGCGACGTTCAAATGTCGGAGACGCGAGACTGCGGCCACTACTTTTTCTCAATTTTGATTCAGAATTTCCTCTCCGTTGTCCACTTCGTTCTGCTAAAGCTTGATGCTGTCCATCTGCTCTACAGGCGTATGCTACTAATGCTATCGTGTGACTAACTGACATACAACAGGACAATTCCATGCACTCTCGTCGAACGAGCAATTCTAACGACACGACCACTCACTCGCCCGAAACGAATCCTGTGAACTCTCACCCAGTCGCAAGTGTCTGTCCTTTGTACTGAAGCTCTGATGCACCTCTTCAACTGATTAGTCTATTATCTGAAGACAACCAGAGACATCTGAGGAAAAGACTTCCATAAACACCCGGCTAGACTCTCCTGCCCGCCTTGACGACAGCTGTCTCAAGTCGCTGTAACCGATTCTGCTTGCGCATGAGGATTCGGTACACTGTCAATCTGGCGGAGAAAGACACATTTCACAGTCCACAATTAAGCCGGAGCGCTTCCTTGAACCGCGGTATCGAAAGGTCTGCGGTGGGTGGAATGGGCTTGACTTGGATGGCCTGACAAATTTTCGATGCCTCATGTTCCACGGAAAATATTGGATATTGTAATTAACAGCCTTTTTCTTCTCTCTTCTGCTACTGCTCTTTCATTTCAAAACGACATTGGCTCCTCTTGCTGCGAGATACTGGTCGGTTGCGCCAGGGGGCAGAGTCCGCACCACTGCGAAGATTTCCTTGTCATAGTATCTCAACTTGGTCTTAGGATCTGTGTATGTCGATGGTAGCCCCGTAACATCGCAGTAATGTCTATGATTCGCGGGGTGTAGACTCGGCGCGCTCTCGATGTTTGTATACGTGACCGCAGGTCCCATTGCAGGCGGTCCAGCTGTTAAGAAAGCACCAGCTGCTTTGTCTCTCATTAGATTGCGCTCAAGGACTAAAGTGCTAAGGCTCTGTGTTGCTTGCGCCATGTTCAAAGGCCTCGAAGCAGCAGACGAGTGGACGGGCGTGGCTGCTCCGTCGGTGGTTGCGCCTGTGGCCGGCAAGGGAGTCGACGCGCCAGAATTGTTCTGTGTGGCGAGCACAGAGGCTTCTTTTCGGTGTGACTCCGAGATGATTTGCTTTGTGTTCTTGTTTCGCCGTCCACTGGGTTTCCAGTTAGGATTGCGGAAGGGTTTCGCCGTGTAAAAGATGTCCATCTGGTCGAGGAGTTGTTGGTGCGAATCGTCCTGAGGCTGGGGCGTTGAGGGAGGCATCTTCGAGACGGAGCGGTAGTCAACTGATATGGGTAGGCGCTGGGAGACTTGGTACAAGAACGACTGGTTGCTGCGGCGTTCTTACATTGGTGTGTTCACGTTCTGTAGAATTTCACGAAGACGTTCTTGGTTCACGTGGCGGGTGTCGAGCGCGACGACGCGGAACGGGGAACGCAATCCGCGCACGACCTCAGATCTACACCACCTCAAAACATGCTTCAGCTGCTCAAACTATGTATTCAATTAATTGGCCTGGACTACTAGTCCCTGTGAGCCCAAAGGCACATCGTTTGACCTGTGCAAAAGAGCATCCTGTCGCTCTATAGCTATGTCACTTAATCCATCTGCGCCCTACAATTAGAGCAAACAGCCCGACACTGAGACCAACACCAACCCATGCCATTAGTCCTCGCCGGATCTGAGTCATGATGATATCGTCGGTGGCCTTCGCGTCGTTCACCTGGGGAAATGGGACGTCTGGGACTTCACTGCCCAAAATCTTGCACAAAGGCTCCCATCCGTCCTTGACATCATAAAACTGCAGCCTGTCTGCAGGAACCACCGGAGTCACATAGTCCATGTGTTCTTGATACTGTCCTGGATGTGGGTGGCGATGCCCAGACTGGTAGTACAGTTCTCCGAAGCGTCCATACCTGAGCGTTTGGTTGAAGGCATACCAATATCTCATGGTAGGTAGGAGTGCGAGGATGAAGCGAAGTACATTCTCGTCTCGTGCTTCAGTGTCGGTCTTGGACGTGATCTTTTCAACGCTCTTCCACCAGCTTTCATGGTCGCGAGTGGTGCAGATGACTTTGGCATTTGGGAACAGCTCAACCAGTTCTTCGGTGAAGAGTATTGGTGGCAGATCCGTGACCGCTGTGTACCCCCCAAGGATTGAACTGAGGCCTTGTAGCACGATTTTTCGGTCGGCTTCATCTTTGATAGGTGTGTGCTTGCACAGATCGATCCAGGACCGCATGTGAGCCTCACCACCGCCAACTAGCTGACTGCCTCCGTGATACACGGGTCTTCCTAGCAATATCTTCTGTGCTTCGCTGAAAGTTGCAGTTCCCGTACGAGACATTCCACACCCAATCACCTGCAGCCTTACATTTGGGTCGGGCTTGGATGCTTCCTGTCCCATCGTTTGCTGTAGTCGAAGGCTGGAATAGACCAGGGTTGTAGGAAAATGTCTGGTCGATTGACCTGCTTCACGGATGCGGAACTCCGGCGAGAATCATCAAAATCCGAGTAAATACATAATGCGTGGCGTTGTCTTGCTCATCTATTGTCTATAGTTGTCATTCGTTCGGGGTTGCAGGAGATACTAGGCTACTATAACAGTAAATGCCGAATCGTCTTGATCTGGCCTACCGCGCTTGTCAAGTGCCGCAGGACGAGCAATTCAATTGGTATCTAAAGAATGTGTGCCTACCAAGCATATGTGTTACTGCTTGTAGTACTGGTAGGAGACTCTCTTCTGCCACATTTACTTAGGAACTAGTTTTGGTCTGTACTTTAATGGCTTCGGCAACAGCATCGGCCAATGATTCCATCACGTCCTCAGCTTCAATCAGATAATTATCTCGCTTCTCATACAAAGTGCCCCCTTCAGCCCAGATTCTTTTGAGGGTGAAGATAACGGCGTACGGCTTCTCAGCCTCATAAGCTTCCTTTTCCAGCTTCTTCAAAGTATCAATGCTTGTGTAAGACACCTTCCACGGCTCGCCGCCTGTCTGCTTTTCATACTCTTTGAGGATCTCCGAGTCGGTTGTAGTGAAAGAGTTCACCCTCAAAGCCTTGTTCCGACTGACATCGGGATGCGAAAGGGCCAGAACGACCAGCTTGCCGACGCTGAAAGATTGTTAGTCTAAGCAGTCTTGCGTTTGGCTCAGAAGACTCGACTTACTCTTTCATGGTGGTGAAGCTGATCTTCAGGTTTCCATCTCCCAGCAAAACTGCCTCTTTCTTCTTCACGTCAAAGGTACCAGCATGTCCGAATCCTGGGCTGGCACCAAAATAAAGGCCCGGCTCACCATCTGCATATGGACCGACAACGACGTATGTGTAGTCCAAGTTATCACAGGCCTGCAATGCAGCTCTCACGGCCAACTTCTTCTGATGAGGTTTTTCATTGACCGAGGTAGGGTTATGGGCAATGTCGGTACCATATTCTGAAGGGAAAAATCTGCGTACAGACGGACTTGCGTTGGCCAAGCGGACCAACTCAGTTTGATGCTCAATGACGTTTCTACCCACAGCAGAAACCACAGTGTCGATGCCTGTTGGCGGGTGTCAAGCTGTTATTCGTTTGCAGACAATCAATCTTACCTTCGTATGCCTTGACAACATCATCGTTATTAGTGACATCTCCAACAATGATGTCGACACCGTGATCTTTCAAAGCTTGAATCTCTGCAGCTTTGGATTCATAAGTGCCGGGCGAGGTAAAGACAGCAATTCGGTCAAACTTGGCTTTGTTTCGAACAATCTCCTGAGTGATGCGGCTTCCGACCAAGCCTGTCGCCCCAAATATCAAGATCTTCTTGCACTCTGTAGACATTGTGACCCGGGTTAGGCTCAATCCGTGGGGTTGGCTCAAAGTTTGACCTCTCCAATGGTCCGTAAATTGAGAGAGACGCAACATGTATTTGTTACGCTGGAGGACAAAGTTATATTCACCTTCAGTGCAAAGACTCACGCTCTCCAAGCCAAGCCTGATACATCCTATTTCGGAGAAGGTTTCCAATTCCACGGTTGGATGATGAGTCGGGTACTGCAGATGCAAGCAGCAACAGGATCCCGAGTCCGCGGTAGGCGGTGGTTGGGGTAGTAATGAATTACTAAGCAGGAGTAGCAGCTCAGTGAGGGGCTCCCGCCAATTCCCATTGAGTACAAAGGTCAACGCACCCTAGGAGTTAAGTCATTTCCTAGGTGGGTAGAGCATGCGGCTGATTTCATTGCTGATCTTACGGTGAAAAAGAGGAAACCCCAATTTGGGGACTGCAAAAAATTAAAATTAAAAAGAGGATTTGTACGGAGTAGAAACTCGAAGAGCAAATGCAGTGAGGCTTCGAGGCTCGGGGAGGTAGGAACGTATGAACGTACGGAGTATACCACTACTCGTACCTATATTTGAGTAAAAGCGGCATGGTGAATTTCTCAATAGCCTTGGCATTCCCTTGGCACAGCGTTAGAACAGCGTGAGGCGCGTCGCGTCTTGTCAGTGGCAGGCATTTGTGCCTTGAACAGCAACTTGCATCGTCAGAAAGAGAGAAGCAAGACACAATATGGTATGCGCAACCTGCAGATCAAGAGACATTTGCTTATCACTTATCATAGGAGAGTCCTCACGAACAACAGCAGAGCCTCCTGCTCGCCCGAATCATTACAAATATTGTATGCTGTAGCCAATATCGAAGCATTCAGCGAGCAACCGTTGATAGTATGAGCAGGAGAAATTGAACGAAGCCGTCATGGTGATGAACCAGAAGCTGCAGGTAAATCTCCTTTTCCAAGCTGCGGTAATGACAGCATCTCAACTGGTCACAGGAGGTCAACATACAAAACATGAATGTCGAGTTGGTCGCTCAAATGTTCAAGAACTACCAGTCCAATGTGCTGTTCCACCTTGAAGGTAGGCTCTGCAAGATCATTGGCAGCTTCCGTGGCATTCAACATAGCTGACAATGCTCAGCGACGGAGAATCTGAAGGATCCATTATGAGGTCAATGATTTTCTAGAGGCAGAAGTAGTATTATGTGACGAGTGTATGAGTGATGAAGCACCGGGGATACATAGACGTCAAGATCGCACCATGGTCGGTTGGTAGACAATCTAATGACACTTTCAAGTTTACCTACACCTGCTCCCAGTGGTAATTGTGACCGGCCATGATGGTGAAATCTGGGCCTTGATTAGGTGCCCGTAGCAGATCTAATGTCCCTGTAGGTAAGTATCGTGGTATCTCCAGGATTCTCCGCACTTTGACGCGTCTCCAAATCCGAGTTTTGGGACAATTTACTTTTGTTTGCGAACATCAACCTCCTTTCTGGTTTGGTTCAAAATTGGCGACACAAAAGTGTAATTTGAACCCCAGTGTTGGCATCAAGTCGAGACATATTCGAGCATGAACATGGCACAATGACCGTAACATCGACGTCCCGCATCACCACGGAGCGGCGACTTCCCACGCCTCCTCTTGATGGCCAGCCTCAATCCCACCCACGAATCTACCCTGCTCCAGATTTTCCCTTCAGAGGCTGGCAACCTCCAAAGCCCGACGGGTATCGCCAAAGTGCTGCTACGCCTCTAGAGAGCGCAATCGTCATCGACAATGGTAACCCTTTCTCTTCCAGATTGCTCGAGTTGGATCGACGCTAACATTGTTCTTCCCCAGGCGCCAGCACTGTCAAAGCAGGCTTCTCCTTCGACAACGCTCCCCGTTTTCTCATCCCCCCGATCATGGCCAAATTCAAAGACCGAAAATTTAATAAATACTGCGCTTTCGTGGGTTACGATGCTTTCGCGGATGCTACAACACGCGGTCAAATAAGAACTGCTTTTGAACAACACACAAGCATTCCCACAAATTGGGATATTCTGGAGGGCGTCTATGACTACATCTTCCTCAAGCTGGGCGTGGACAACCAAGGCAGTGTGGGAAGACCCCTCGTTGTCACCGAGCCCGTAGCAAATCTGGGCCACAGTAGGAGGATGATGAATGAAATGCTTTTTGAATGCTACGGTGCCCCGAGTGTCACTTATGGCATCGACAGTTTATTTTCCTACCGACAGAACAAAGGCCAGTCCGGGCTTGTTGTCTCCTCTTCCCACACCTCCACACATATCATCCCAGTCCTGGATCGGAAACCTCAGATGCAAATGTGCGCAAGGTTGAATTGGGGTGGCTCACAGGCCCAAGAGTTCTTGTTGAAGCTCCTGCGTTTGAAATATCCTACATTTCCGGGAAAGATGACTACGGAGCAGATGGATGCATACATCAAGCAATATTGTTATCTATCGACAGACTATACCACCGAGCTTTCCAAGTATCTGGAATGGTCTGGCTTAGAAGAAAATCGTGACATTATTATCCAGTACCCTTTCACAGAGCAGGTTGTTGTCGAGAAATCTGCTGAGGATCTAGCCAGAATCGCAGAGCGGAAGAAGGAATCAGGTCGGCGACTCCAAGAACAAGCAGCAAAAATGCGTCTTGAAAAGCTCATCAAGAAGGAACAAGAGTTAGAATACTACCAGAAACTCCACAACGACTACATCAACGCCCCCACTAAGAAGGAACAGCGAAGAATCCTCGACGACGAGGAGATGAAAGATGAAGCCGCATTAGAGAGGACGATCCGCGATCTCGACAAATCCATCAGAAAATCCAGAAACAAGGAACTTGGAGCCCCGGAGGAAGAAGAGAATCTCGAAGAACAGCTCAACAAATTCCCGCTCCTAGACGTGCCAGATGATCAATTAGACGAAGACGGCATCAAGGACAAACGACACCAAAGACTCATGAGGTCGGGTGTCGAGGCTAGGATCAGGGCCAAACAGGAAAAGGAACGCGAGAGAGCACGCGTCGCGGAAGAGGAAAGGAAAGACCGTGAAACGCGTGAGACTCGCTTTGACGACTGGCTCGCAGGCCGCAGAGAACAGCGACTCGCGTTATTGAACAAGATCAAAGAGCAAGCCCGACAAAAGGCAGACTCGAGCAACCGCAAGGGTATTGCGTCACAGATGCGTATGAAGACTTTGGCAAATCTTGCCTCAGATGGGCCAAAGCGCAAGCGCAGAGGTGGAGGTGACTATGACGATGACTTCGGCGCAAATGATGAAGACTGGGGTGTCTACCGGACTGTCGCCACTGAACCTGCCAGCGACGATGAGGAACCCGAGGAAGATCCTCTGACCGCCTTGAAGGCCTTGGAGAGCGAGCTCCTGCAGTTTGACCCGAACTTCTCGGAAAAGGATACCATTGAGGCACAGAACGATTGGACGAAAAGCGTACTGCATGCCTTCCTGCGAGGCGCAAGACCTGCGGATCCGGAAAGTCAGCGAGAAGCCAACCAGATTCACCTCAATGTTGAACGCATCAGAGTGCCGGAAGTGGTTTTTCAACCAGGAATTGCTGGTGTTGATCAGGCTGGGCTGGTTGAGATCATCGAAGGCATTGTCATGGGCCGATTCTCAGACGTCAACCAACAGCAGGCCTTACTCAGAGATGTCTTCCTTACCGGTGGCAATACTATGTTTACGAGCTTTGAACACCGACTGCGCCAAGAGCTTGCAGCCGCCTTGCCATCTGGATTCGCGCTCAATGTCCGCAAGGCAACTGACCCTATCCTTGATGCATGGAAGGGAGCAGCATCATGGTGGAGTACGGCCGCAAAGGCTGATCGGGACAGTGCCACTGTTTCCAATGCAGAGTACCTAGAAAAAGGAAGTGATTACATCAAGGTAATCCGATTCCCAACCGGCCCCCTAGATCTAAGCGATTTTGGCTGACCTGTCTCCAGGAACACGACCTAGGAAACCTAGTCGCACCTTCGTTCGCGTTCGGAGGATGAAATCAATATCTCAAGAGATTGGAAAATACGAGTGTCATTGAGGTGACGTATTGCATGAATCAATATGCAATCCTCGACGCAAGTCCTCCCTCGCGCATGATTTGCGGAGAGACATGGCACCCATGGGCAGTCGTATTCACCATCGGTTGGTGACGAGATGCTGTACAGTCTGACCGCTGCTTCATCAAGTACACTAAAGATTCACGATGGTGTCATGCGAACTGGAGTGCAGAATGCACTTGGCCAGCTTGACACCAGGCCAACTTCGGCTTCCGATCGCACAGGAGAGAGATGTGGGTATTTTTCTTTGCCATCGAGCAGATCGCGTTTGGCCGAAAAACCGGCCTGGTGCGCCTTTCCACCCCAGCTGATACCTTATACGGAGATGGTACTTGTACTGCAACGTAGCAAAACCAGATCCCCAGCCCCAGCACGAGACACAATGATGAAATCTCACTACGGTACGATGTACAAGTTGCGTATCGCTTAAGCGCGCTACCCAAGCGGGAAATTTTTGAAACTGTTACACCTCGCTTATTGGCACGGAGTGTATACTATTTCTTGCCATGATCGTCTCTCGGAGACCAGCATCTCCAGAATGTCTTCCAATCTCGCGCACGCCGACATACGTCTCCTCACTCCCTTGCAGGCAAACAGCTGACAGGCCCTATTCTACGTACCATACCACCCTCCCACACGCTTTAGCGTCTGTTTCGAAAATTTCCTTTGCATATGAACCGGTCCACTTAACGATGGACTCCCCTTTAGGGGACACAGAGCTCTTCCAATTAGTAATATCTGACTTGTGCGCCACTGTTTCACACCTGGCCTGATCAGCCCGGCCTCAACAAGGCTCCGAGGCGCGAGGCGGGCTGCGAAGTCCACAATGGGTTTCGTGTCGATGCAAGACAAGCGAGATTTCGGCCGAATCACCTGAGGTTTTGCTTTGGGAACGAGGCCGTTGACCCAATCTAGAAAACATCCACTCTGGTCTCAATGGCGCCTCTGGTCGTGGTCGAGGACGTTTCCTCTCTGTTTGAGCTGCCTCGTTCCACATTAGGCCAAACATTATGTCAAACCTGAAGAGTTCGTGTCCTGTGCAGACAGGAGGCTTCCTGTTCAGGCATCAAATGCTCCGTCTCGCCGGAAACGCGTGCAGGTCGATACGTAAGCAACCGCACAAGGAGGACGTGCCGCAAGGCTTCTATCAGAAATCCAGCCGACTTCCGCAAGCGAACGGAGGACAGAGAGCTCTGAAAATGCAGAGTCCGCGTGCTGACCAGAATTGACCAGTCGGCGGCCGCATCAACGAAGGAGGTTCCTGGTCGCGCGCGCCTTGCATCCAAATTGGGCCAGCCAGTTTGTTCTTAAACCCGAGTGCTGACATTATCGTCCGGAGACCATGCTCCAGAAAAAGCAGGTGGAACATATCCACGAATGGACAAATACGATGGAGAGGAAGTTCTTCCAGAGCGAAGCAGAAGACAGGCTGACTCAATCCTTCCGTAAGCCGGCGCCCATGGGTTGGACCTTTTGAGACGATAGACACCGGCAAGCCAATCGAGCTCCCTAGATCTCGTCATCGTCTCTCCACACTGGTCCCCGAGAGCCCGAGAATCCCAGGGTCAACGATGTTTGGCTTCAGGAATCAAGGACCCAGGTGTCTAACCAGAAGTGGACCAGTGGGTGGGATAACGATACGGAGTATGACCCCAGCACCCGGTCAGGCGCAAGGGGGAGGTTTCCGAACGCGATGAGGCTTTCCACTCCATCCGTCAGCCATGTGGCAATAGATCTCAGCCTACTCGGGGCCAAAAGCTTCCGCAAGGCTGCGGCGGAGACCACGGTAAGACGTCGAAATGACGCCGCCGGTATCGTCATTACCAACTTTCTTTAATACGGTCTTTACAAACCAGAGACATACCGCACGGTATACACGGGTCCATACATCGAGTACCGTTCCGGGACAGGTACAGTGAGACTCGTATTTGGTCCCCAAGGCTGTCTCCCGCTCTGACCCTAGTCCGCTCCATGATTAGCACATCAGTCATCAACCTCATTCATTATTCTCCGACAGGATTATGTACTCGCGCTCAGGCCCACGCCCATCTTTCCCGCATCCAAAATCACTGGTATTGCTACCTTTTCCAGTCATACCTCGGGCTTAGATCCGCCGGCTTCGCTGCACTCTCGTCTCAGCCGAGCCAGGCCCCTTCGCATTCGCATCCTGTCATGGTCATGCTTACCTAGGTGTCAGTGTTTCCCGTTGTAGTCAATCTCGCGCAGACCAACCAAGCTGGAACAACCCGTTGGAAAATACACACTACTGCACGAAGATGCTGCGGCCGCTGCTCTTCCCGTCTTGCAGCTAGCTCCCGAAGGTCGATCATTCTGGAGTCTCAATGGTGTTCCAGTACCTGTTCTCGTATTCTCTGCACCCTGTAAACCCCGGCATCACCCATCGTTGCTCAATGGGAAAGTGGTACCTGGCAATTTCGAACTCCGCAATTGCATGCACAACGAGTCATAGCGTCACCCAACCAATATACCAGTCCCAGTCCTGGTAGGAGCAAAAGTGGGAATACTCTTGGCCATCCTTTGGTTACCACATTTACTCATTGAGGGAAGAAACGTCTCTTGGGGCCGAGATCCGTCTATCCGATGAGTGTACGGTTATGGAGGGATTTGACGAGCTATACGCATAAAAGCTACTGCTTTTTTGTTCGCCTCACGGCCACATCAACGTGCTTTGTCGTAGATTACGAGACACGGTTACACGATGCGGAACCTCATCCCTCTGCATCTTTCCGAGACGCGACCAGGATGGGGTTTCTCTCAGCGAATTGAGATCCTCCCCTGGACAAATATACGGCTCATGTTAGAAGAGCTTCAAGTTCCCTCCGGCGCAGGCGGCTTTCCTATTCCACCGGCTGCTTGTGGCCTACCCGTCGTCACGGTGCCTCTAGGCAAGACCCGAAGCGTTACAAATGCAACGCAGCTGCAAGGCTATCACGCGATTTACTGACCAACGGCGCAGAGGAGCCGGCAGCTTTAAGTCATTGTCCTAGTTGGCGGTATGAAAGTACCGAAGGATCGAGCTAGGGAGACTACAAATATTATTCGGTGCAGGCGTTCGAAAACCTCAATGCGCAAGGGTTAGAAAAGATTTCGCGGTGTTGATTTGATTTGTGGAGATCACGGTACTCATGCACGCTTGCATAGTCATCAGAGCTACGATGGGGATCCCGCAATCAGTCACCGCAGCTGCCATCTTCGACTCTCTCTGCATGCTACAGAAGTAGAAGAATGCCGGAATACCAGAGTCACAAATTTACAAAGGTGGCACACGTATGGTGTCTCACAAGTGCCATACAATCATCACAGCCTTGGGTACGAGCTTGAACGATATGTTGCGGTTGGTGATCACATAAGCGCTGATCTATAGGACTTTGCAGAGAAGGAAGCGGGCGGTCTGTCTGGAGTCGCATATGTATTCCCTGGACAAGCCGCACAGGATCACTTCCCGACTTGGTATCTACAACTCAAAACAAACAAATGTCTCTCCTTCCCCTCGGACAACATACGAATACCTATTTTCTAGCCACGCCATGGGTCTCGGAAGCACGGCGCGAGCTTGGGCCACGCAAAGGATTTCTTCGTGTTTGACGTTGCGCTGAGGCACGGCAAGTCCCAGCGCAAAGAGAGGAAGACGGGGTCTTTCCTGTCATTGGAACGCCGCCTAGGTCGCCGGTGCCCTATTTCAGCATAGACTATCTTCCGCAATACCGGTGTCTTCCAATCGCCCGAGTCGTTCAGGCTTGACGCACCGCGACGATCCGTGTATTTCCCTTACTCTGTCAGAGACTCTGAAATCAAAGGATCTACCGGTGTTGGTACAGGTACGCATTGTCGTCTAGAGCGTCCACGAGTAACGTCAAACTCCCGGGTCATGAGTTGGTTGTGATATTGTGTATGTAAGTGCTTAGTTGACAAGGTGCAATTTCCTCAAATGGAACAAAAAGGACTTGCTTCCTCATCGGGAAGCCACACTTAACCATTCGGGCTTAAAAGACTTCGTACCTGCTGTTCCAGCCCTTGCTTGACGACAGACTGGATGCGAGTCTTGCACCTCTCGGAGCTTCATCGTCGACGACCAGGAGCAAAACAAGTGAGCCAGTGATGTTCGGGATGATTCAGCATGCCAGCCTGGTGACGCAGTTCACGGCGAACGTTGCCAACGACTCGAATGAGGCCAAAAATGTGGGCGCTGGACCCTGTGGGAAAGTGCTAGGGATATCTCCATCGAAACTTAAACCGACCATCTCGGACCTGATAGCAGTTACGGCGGGAAGAGATGGCTGACTGGCCACAGTAATCCCGCGCTGCGCAAGATGAGAGGGACAAGGTGAACGAGCTTCTTCCTCTCTAGGAATGTGTACCATCAAAAACCTTTGGCACTAGATTTCGCCTCGTGCCTCCTGTTAGCTTTCTATCCCATTGCTCGGAAAAATTCAGCGCTTTACCCGTGAAGCACAGTTTGGGAAATGCAGCATGGATCTCGACTTTGGTCAGCTCATTGTTAGAGGCTGAAGGGCTCCGATTTATGTCAATGACATGCAGCACACCTTGCTGACACAGCTGATACAAGCTTGTCGGGAGACATCTTCGGCGCATTTTGTTTTCACGGACATCCACAACACGGTCTAGATCAGGCGACCACAGTACTTGGTGAGCAACGTCCTCATGCTAACTGCCTCAAGAGATGTTGGCGTTCAGACTTGAACCATACGGCTAGGGACGCTCGGAATCCTTCACCGCAGTGCGGTCAAGGTGCATCATTTGCCCGAAACATCGAGCTGCAGTCCCATTTTACTTTCAAGACTGTGACTGAGTATCAGTACTTACTAAACAAAACACGAGGCTGGGCTGGACAAGATTCATTGTCACGCCACAAACGCTTCACCCTGCCGATAAGCGAAGGAGTTGAACCCCAAAGAGACCAAGCTTTTACCCACCACATCAAGCCATTTAGGATCGACAGCCCAGCATCTAGAATGCAAGAGTCCGGATGTACTTGTGTACATAAGGCAATATCTCAACGTGGGATAGGAAGCTTCGATGGATTGAACATGCATGAGTTGGTGCTTTGGCGCTGTTCCTCTGGTCCCCGACGTGATGGTTATGGCCGGAACGCTGCGGATGCATGGAGGGCCCCTTCAAGGAACACAGATTCAACGGCCGGGTCTGGGGGAGCGCTTCCACCTTCGATGACCCTGTAAAACGGTTTACCGAACCCGATCGAACAAGCCTCTAGCTGACCAACCACAGCAAGGCTCGAAACTTCCTAATTTTGTCAAGATATTCCTAAATACAACACGGTACTTTGAGATTCAAAATCCCACAGAAAGGGAAACAGCCATCAGGTCCCTGCCCCGTTCGATAGTGCTGTTCACAATCGGTAGCAGGCAAGCCCTCTCTAGCAAGCCAGCTCAGCCATCCTCGCATGCGTCTGATTGCGTGGTGGAAGCTACAAGGACGTTTACTGATGAGGGACAAGAGTGGCCCCTGGGCTATCAATTACTGTACATCTGAATGCTTTGTAACCATTTCATCGGCACACCGAGTCACAAGGCAGATGTCCACTGCCAGGTTTCCGTTTTCTGCCTCTCCATGTCCCGGGACCACGGCATCAAACCTCGACCGCCCCGACCGCGGTCTACATAGGTATCTACTTACGTGCAACAAGTTGCACAGTCATGACTGACTAAGTTGGCCCCCCCGGCTACCCAAGTAGGTAAGTCCGCAAGCTATCTACCGCCGCAGCAGAAACCGTGGAAAAAAGCAATGCAAATGCAAAATGATGAACAGTAAAAAAAGCATTCCGAAAGTCTTTTGAGGGACCGGATCCCACGACAGCGGACGCGCGCGGGAACCAATCTGCCTTCGTAGCTTCTTTGCTCGAATCGGAAAATGGTATCATCCCAAAGAAGTCATATCCCAAACATCGTCCGTCCCTCGACGGTACCGCTCAACTTTTGAATCCAATGGAAGAAGATTGGGTTTGTGTACCTGTGGTATCTTTGTTTTTGTCTTTCTGCTATTTGCCTTTTTTTTTTCCTTTTGCCCGTCCGCTGCCGTGGCGTGCGTCTGGTACCAAGCGAGGGATCTGGAAGTCTCATTGCTACTTCAAGTTGCGGCTCCACGATCTACCTAGGTAACTGTACATCTATCCATGGTACCATAAGCTATTACCAATTGCCGTCCAACCTTAAACCTGCCGCCGCCGCGCCGCCACTCGCAAGGTCATCTCGATGAAGCAGTACACTATGCGGTTCCGGACGCAAAGTCTTTGGGAGGCCTCACCTGCTGCAAAGCCAAAAATGAAAGGGTACATACTAAGGTTGGCCCGTTGGGCGCGAAGAAAAAAACAAGGGAGCTTCCGGCGCAGGGTTTCACAGGGCCTCCTCTTGCCACGGGAATTACCACAGGCACGCGCGCAAAGCTGAGAGTAATAATAAGGTGTACGAGCAAAGTCTCGTGTGTCCCCTTTCGGCTTCCACACACACACTGCGACCTAGTACGAGTAGGAGCTGCAGTTTTGACATGTACCATCTTGCGAGTTTGAACTCCCATCGTTCGATCAGGCAGTATCTCGACGTCAAAGACTTGTGACGATCAAAACCATGTTTTTTTATTCAAATCTTCCTTACCTTCGAACATTAGCCCTCGCGTCGTAAAGAAAACCTTAACAGGGCAATTCGCCTCCCAAAAGCCCTGGTTCATTCCGGTACCGATGGAAGGGTGCATTTAGTATTTTTACACAACAGGCCATCTGTACAGGTATCTCGTATCGTCGAGGACCATTGGTCTCTGTAAAGGAAGTACTGCATTTGTCTGACCAACACAAGGGGCCATGATACAATTACTCTTACTTTTTTTGGGTCACGACCAGCAAGGGCCTGGACCTGGTCCAACCTAATGACCCAAGATGGTAGTTGAGGTTTTTGGGCTGTCGCATGGTGCTGGCACTGGCGCTGGCGCGTCCGCTTCTGCATGGAGACTTGTAGCGAAGGCGAGTACGCAACGCACCAAAAAGCGATACGTACGTGGTACGTGCGATGATCGATCTAAGGCCCAGGGCGCGCTACCGTACGCAGTTTAGGGGGGGATTAGACTATCAAGGGGACCACGGGAACAGGCGGACGTATTTTGCTACTGTGTACTCGTACCGGGTAAGAAAAGTCAATAAGAGCACGCCCGGGAAAAGGCGCCCCAAAAGCCAAAGCCCCCAAATTTGCGCTTTCGTGGTCCCCTAGCTCTTGGGGCCTTAGGGGGGCCTGGCCCTTAACTTTAGAGGGGAAAGGGAAAACCTCGCAATCGTCGCTAGCTATTACCTCAGGGGAAAGTCCAGGCGCCGCTGCTCGCAGTCAGCATTTTTTCTCCAGGCGTGCCTATTACTCCCTGCTAGCCGTACCCTGAAAGCAACATCATACGCTGGGTGAAGGACTCGTAGCTGTCGCCGAGCCCTGTGTATCTTTCAATTTTTAGGTACTTGTACACACCCTCATTCCCGGTGGCCGCCAGGCCTGCATAGGATGCCTGGGCACCTTGAAACTTTACTTACGTCCCTTGGTCTTCAAGTTTCGTCAGAAAAGGTTATATCAGGCGACAAATCCATGCGTAACTATCTACCTGGGAAAAAGCAACGTGCGGATAGATGGACGTAATGGTATTCGGAGTGATTCTGATTCTGCCTCTTGCTTACGTCGTAATGCCTAACTGAACAACGCATTGACTCGTTAGCACCTGGAATAAAAGGAAAACCTTTCCGGTGACTTCCCCACAGCGCCACTGGATAAGACTTTCGGAGGCGCCCATGTGCGCGGATCGCGTGTCGCGCAACGCTTGGGTCTGGGCTCCCCCGGGCACACGGGTTCAACGGCGGTGGGATTCCAGACCTCTTTCGCTTAACGTTCCTTTTGCTGCGTATTCTAGCTTACCGTCACTTGGTTGCTCATCAAAACTTTCCAGATCCTCTTGATTTAGTATTGGGCCCCCAAGATGCGAGCCTTTGAACACAAACAAAACTTCAGACACGCCGGGCGCCCAACCTGAATCGAGGTTCGACCCACGAAACCTTTTCGAAATCCTTCAAACTTTGCGAGATTCAACTCTGACGTGGAATCATCGGTCTGACGTGGAATGGACGAGGATGACCGATCTGCGAGCCAATGCAAAATCGTCTGTGACTTCCTGCTCTTCAAGGTTTGTCGTGTCATGGTTTGGCAGATGCCGTTGGTAGGTCTGTTGTATGTAAAAGTAGATTGTTTTGGGAAGTTGCAACTTGATGAACGTATTCGATTGCCAGTCTCGAATTCGTATAAAGAGGGGACACGGCACGATATGACATGACCTAAGACGATGAGGCGAGACTCAACCTAGCGAACAAACCTCAAGCATCCTGGTACGGGACTTATATCCACGAATAGGTACTCATGAAGAGGCTAGTCGCGAATTATTCTCGGATTGACTGAGACTTTCTCAAAATGTAGGACTTCATGTGACTGCACAAGAGTCTGGACAGTGGAATCTGTTCCTGACTCGTTTGCTTGGCCAAGCCTCCCACGTTTCAGTGATTTCGGTGTCGATGACAAAATGATACAAGACTTTGGACGAATCACTCATGGCGGGTAATCAGCCATGACAACTGTTGAAGGTTGAGTTAGAGTTGAGGTTGTGACTTCTCGTATTCAGAAAGGCAAGTGGTCCAAGGTTGATGCGCGACGCCCGAAACAGCAATATTCCAAATATCGCGAGTCAGGGAACTTCGATATCCTCAAATAATGATTTCATCGGGTTATTGCGATATAGATGTCAGCAGACCCTTGGGGAATCCTTCTAGACACCTGGAGATGACAAGGCTTCCGCAAGGTCAATGTGCAGGTGACTTCACGCATCAGAGAGCCTCGCTGACCAGCGATGACTCGGGAGTCCGAGAACAGGGCGCCAGTACCTAGCCAAACATACTCGTACGATGATGACCAAACATGGCGCCGTGCATTGCGCCCGGTCTGAAGCCATTACTTCACTACACCTAGAGTATGCCTGAGGCATAAACGTCAGACTTCCGCCATTATCGGTACAAAGCCAGCGAGCTCCGTTTTCCGAAAAATTTGCGGAATACTTTTGTATGGAGGCCAGAGCCTTCCTCGCTTTCATTATGTGACCCACCGGTAATTTCCCTCGCGATCGTGCCCGTCAGCCATTCTGTAGGGGGTCGATCATTTTTAGCCAAATGTACGACATCGCTATAGCATTAGCTAATCCATGCCGAAAAGGGCGACCAGGTGTGGTCATGAGTATATCGATTACACCTCCACGCACGTGTCCCCTTCATGGTTCTTCTTCGGCTGCGCCTTGGTGGTCTGATAACATTTCAGCAGTGAAATACCGTTTTACAGTGTCGTGTTCAAGCTGCATTCCTCCCACAACTGACTTGAGTCAGCAATGGCCCGCGAAAACCCCAACGGGTTTGTGGCGCAGGAGCTGTCCCAACGATTAGTGCCAGTAAATCGTAAACGTATCTTGGTCGCAGCCAACGCAGGGACTTCTCGTGTCGCCAGGATCGAAACAAGTTTGCTGAACTGTCGGGTCTCAGCTAATATCAAGCAGGATCGCTACCCAGAGTTTCGATAGCTTGTCCAGGAAGTTCATGAATGGGCAGATTTCGACTCGTTTGAACTCGGTCAAATTTGAGAGAGACAATGCAGGACCTTCTTCTTTCGTTCCACTCTTCAGTGGCGTGACGGAAGCTGGTACACACGTCGCCCGGATTGGGAGAACTTCCAGGTACGGAGATTCGAAGGTACCTTTGTGATGCGATAGTGATGATCGACTGGTCGAAGGATCTCGACAAGTGGCTAGAATCGTATTTCTCGGCGCTGCTGGTTCGGCCTCGCCGCGACTCCTCTTGTCTCTGTTGGACGTAAAAGTCTGCTGGCGATTCATCGGCGACACGCAAAATCAAGAGCTCAGAAGGCAGCCGACCAGATACTGGCTGCGAAAGCAGGCAATTGAGTTTCGTAGGAGCATGGCTGCTTGGTTCTGTGCCGTGTCGTGTACGCGCGATTGGGCATCATGACTTTCTCTAACCGTCTAGCTGCACCAGAGCTGGATCGTATCTCGATCAGCGGATGATAGTATGTCTTTGTGCATGGTCGCTGCAAGTCAAGTAATCATGGACTGTTTTTTCGCCCCGATAAGGCTGTAGTATTTTCCTGAAAAGGCATGGCCGTCATTGTGGTGATGGCCATGGGCCGGGCGACCAAATTGTGCTCGACAGTTCCCAGGATATGTCATTTTGAGAACCCCAAGGTCATGCTGTCATTATGAAACCGAGGCCCAGAAGAGGAAATTCAAAGGAGCCCTAGGACGGAATGGAAGGAAGCTGGCTTGCAGGAAGCTGCTGTCGCAGCGATGCCGCAGACACGGATTTGCATTTCGTCCTGGTACCACAGGGGCAAATGCAATCCTGTGGCAAACGTGTCTCAATCCGACAGCAAGTGCCGTGACAGCCTCCGCACTGATATCCGGCGGGTTTAATGACGATGTCGAATACTAGCACTACCACAGTGTGCCAGGGGATCGGCGAATCGATCGTCCCCAGCGTGGTGGCAGGGCTGTCTGTTCCTTGACTCATTAATAATACTGACGATCCTCGGGTCAAATAGGCAGCTGTAACTAATGGCAGTAATTTGGACTGATTGGTGCAAGCCAAGGTGCCCAGCTTGCTCCAGGAGGTGGATCACTGTGTCCTAGGTTAGTAGTTGTCCCAGATTGCTGACCCTGGTGGATGTGTTCTGGAAAAAGAAGCCCTCTTAGTCAACTTGACATATCACCTAGGGCCATTTGCCATCCCGTTCCCAGCTCTTGACCAACACCGCGCAGAGATCCCGGGGATCGCCACGGTCATCGTGTTCAGGCACAGACGGAGGCTAGAGAGGCCAAACCTTCGAAATTGGCTTCGCTGTTACATAAGTGGAGGGCATGGAGGTTGAGGTCGATGTCGCAAAATGGACAACGAATTCCTGATCCAGGTATTCGTCCGAAGTTGCAGTTCCAGCCTGTTTCAGGCATCAGTGACAGGCGGCAGGCCCGATCCGCCCTGAAGTCTGAAGTGTGAAGTGAGAAGGGCAAGGAATCCTTCGGTGGAAGCCTCATTGGAATGCCTGAACTGCCAAAGACGAATGAATGTTGCAGGACTAAATCGAGACGGGTTATGGTACCAGGTTTGGCGATTGGACTGGAGGAGGGACGCCAAGTAGGAGGGCCCCTACTCGTAGGCGCCAGTACCTCCTAGCAGAGGGCCCTCGTACATACCAACACAAGAAAATAAGAACAATTACCCGCAGTCCGAGAGTCTTGTCGTACGCCATCGTGCTGCTGACTACTACCATAGTTAGCAGTTACCAGTACTCGAATGGTAGTCTCTCCTATTGTGGGGGAAATTTTCATCCATATTGTAAATATTACCTACCGGAAATGGCGGGACGGAGAACGACAGTATGGGTACGACATACTCTGGTGTGCCAGTGCGTCTCAAGTCCCCACGTAACCCCAAGCCAAATTAAAGGGAAGTGCTCCGTCTGTGGTGGTACTTTTAGCTAGATACTTAGGCACCTAACAGGCACCTGGGCGAGAGTGTTGTGAGGAGGCTACAGGACCCCTCGGTCCCCTACAGGCTACCCGCTACGAGCACCTCATGTACAGTAACGAGTTGCTAGCAATGACCTCTAACAAGTATCTTGTGACGACATGCTAGGCTCATTTTAGTCATAGTTCGACGGTGCTGATTGGTGTATTCGCCATCACGATCACTAATAGCTACCTTTCGGACGGAGTTAGGAAGACAATACGTCCCGCCCTGCAACTTCCAACCTTTCGCCTTTCGTTCATGGTCCATTCCTACTCGTTTAGCCTTTTGGAACACTTACGCTTCTTGGAAAGCCTCGTTCACGCTTTCCGAGGCCGAATTGGAGCTGACACGATTTCACCATTCCCTGATGACGCGCCAAGAATACACGGTCTTTGTATGTTTGATTGTTTGCCCGCTTCCATCCCCGCGAATTGGTAGAATGGCCGGCTTCATTTCTCTCATGGTACCATGGTACTCCGTACAAGCAGTAACTAGTACATCTAAAGGATCCGCCACTCTTTCACCGTGTGACAGCATCTCGGGGTTGACATGACATGAGAATGCTGTTCTTCGGCCTCACTGCTCTCTCTCTCTCTCTTGATCTTGATCGACCTTCTAGGGTCTTCCTGAACATCAGTAGTGGTAACGAGCTCCATAACCTAGAAGTCTCCAATATCCGAGTCCCTCCTTGCCCAGTTTGATTTTTCTCTGAACGCCGTGGCACTGTTGTTCGATACAGCAATAAAATCCCCATTCCCGAACCCTGTAGTAAGATGCCATCCTGCCCGTACCCATAAATCCGAACGCCCCCCAAGTCGTCAACGTTACCACTCAGTACAGCGTGAAGCAGAAGGACCAACCCCTACCGAGCGCCTGCAGATTGCTGTGAAAGAATGTTGGGGCCCTGTAAAGCGGCTTGAGAAGGTGTCATCTCGGCAGATCCTGTCCGGGCGCGTTTGGCTACCGGTGACTCGGAGTATGTGGGGTCGGGGTACAGAGCAGTGCGATGAGGTTCCTGGTGAAGGCTGTTGACGCTGTCTTGAGACTGACCAACGGCTCCTAGTTCTGATAGTCGAGGAAGCGTACCGGGCTGTTGTGAGGGTCCAGCTTTGCCGGGTTGTAGGCCATCAACATTGCTAGGTGGAGGGGGAACTTCTCCTTGCGATTCAAGTAATCGGGATTGCAGGTTGATGATGTAGTCGCGGAGCTGGTAGTTTTCGGCCTGGACGGCTTTGAAGTTTTCGCTGAGGACTTGGTAGTCGCGCACTTGCTCCTCAAGCTTCTTGATATAACCTTCCTTTCGTTGTCGGAATGCTCTCTAGAAGGTAATCAGACATGACAATGATGGCACGGGGACGCCAGATAACTTACTTGGGCAGCCCGATTTTGGGCAGCTCGCTTGCTCGTGCTCAGTTCGCGCTTGCCATAGCCCTTGCGGCCATCACCTCCGTTTTCACCACCATCACTGTCAGCACTGCCTGTAACAGCGTCGTTGGAAGGGTCTTGAGGTGGTGAGGGCTGGTGTTGTGGCATGGCGTCCATATGATCTGATATAATCGACGGCTGAGGTGGCGGTGGGTAGTGTTGCTCTCGCAGTACTATTGAATGCTTAGAGACGGGCCACGGAGACAAGAGTTGAGTGATCGATGTCATGGTGTAACGAAATGTGTGACAATGGGGAATAGAATATGTGTGTTGTACAGGGTAGTGAAGAGACACAGACAGTCTAGGCGCAAAGTGAAGTGTTCAAAGTCCAACAAGGCACGAAGAGACGAGGCTGGATAGAAGTGGTGGCTCTGGAGGATATATGAATGCCACGGCCAGAGGAGACCGGGGTGAGGGGGTGGTTCGACATCAAAGATCCTTGCTCTTTTTTTCGGAACAGGATTTCCAAATACCAATGACAGGAAGTGATGACAATACGGTATTTGGGGTTTGGGTTTGAAAACAGGCAAACCGTAACAAAACAGGTGACAGGGGTGGAGGAACGAGTGGAAGCAGCAGGAAGAGGCGTGGGCATCGTGGTGCATGATGCACAAGCCTCAAGCGGCCTGAAGTGGCAGAGTGGGTCGAGGATTACTATACGTACAGTGTTCGGATTTGACGAGGTCCTATTGCTCGAACGGGTCAGAAACGCTTGCCGTAAAACGGACTGGACTGGGTAGGGGTGTAGATGCAAGATTCAAGATGGGAGTCTGGACGATGGAGCCAGGCACCACTGACCGCGGAGAGGAAAATGAGACGGGCCATTGGTAGTGGACAGTCATGCGACGAGCGGGATGATGTGGCATCAACATGAAAGGAACTCCTCCTCCTCCAAGCAGAAAGCAGGAATCTGAGTAAGGACCACGGGCAGGGGGGGGATCTTGGCTGCTTACCTGAGGCATGGTGAGGGTTGAAGGAGAGCTAGCCGTGCGAGGAGCGAGGGCCGGTTGCATGACCTGATGAGGGTTGCTGATGGATGATGATGCTGATGAAAGGAAGGGATGGGAAATGGATTATGTTTCGCGCGGAGGACGCGGGTGGATCCCTGGTGAAATCAAAGACGGACGAAAATTCTACCACCAGTGAGCGATGGCAGAGAGATTGGAGAAAGAAAAAGCGAGAAGCGCTGGCAGTGCAACCCAAAGCGACAAAATCGACGATGGAATTCAGAAAAAAAGGGTTCGCGTCGCAAGTATGAGTATTAGGTGAGTTGCAGATGAGGCAGTGGCAGAGGAGGGAAAAAAAAAACTTGAAGCTGGGTGGCCAGGCTGCGTGGATTGATGAGTAATAAGAGAACGAGGCGCAACTTTAGAGTGCGAGCAAGCCACCTAAAAGGACGGATTAGAAATTTCTTACCTAACAAGGAGGTTGACTATGCAAAGCCGGCTTCACTAATGGCTGGCCCCCCCGCGTCATAACTGGGCACACTCGCACCCAGGCTCGCCAGGGCCTTGGCTTTACCCAAGGGAAGTAGCCCTTGCCTAAAAAGGTTGTACCTTGGTACATGTACGAAATCCAGTGTTTCTTGCTTACCACCTCTTCCCCTTCTAGTATTCCGCTCTCCTTGCTCCCTTTTTGGGTCTGGCACTCGCATGACACGCTGCCCACTGCCTTACCCCCTTGTCGTTTCCTTCGCTACCCGTGGCTCCGGACTATTTGCCCATTCGGGTTACCTTCACCCAGCATTGCTCCATCCCTGCTGACTGTTCTGACTGTTCTGAAGTTACCTTGGTACATCCATACCATACGTACCCGTACTGTCATTTTCACTCGTTGTCTTTGACTGGTCCGATTTGCGCCTCAGCCTTCTCACTCTCGCACTCTGGGAGCCTTTTCGTGTTCGTTTGCTAACTGAACAAATTTCTCGATGCAAGTGGCCAGGATGACTCTATCCCTGCATTCCCGGTTCTGCGCGGCTCTCGGGCCTCTCCTTCTTCGCATTGCGAGAAGCAGCACGGATAGTACCACCCAGTACCACCACCATCCAAAGCTTGAAATAACACGGCTTCCTCGTTCGATGGTACTCCGTACCTGCCTCGGTCGAACTCACCGTGCCAATGGTCTTGGTACTATGCATTCGGATCAGTTTTTGCCCTTTTTTTCCCGACGTGCCATGATGTACCATTTTGTCGATTTCGAGCACCAGGACCCCTGCAGAATGGCGTTTTGGATTTCTGCTTGTCAGCAACCTCATTCTGGGGCACTAGTACAACTCTACGCCTTTCCCCCTGCAAATCCATCTCCCCATTCAGGAGCAGGCGTCTGCGTGGAATGACGTCGTCGCCCTGTCGACGAAGACGCCTCGACATAGTTCTTAGTAGTGCTCGTACAAGTATGCTTTTCTCAAATATCAGATCTCGTCTGTCGTGACTTTTCACCGAATCTAGCAAGTTGCCAACACTGGGCAAAACGACCTTTTGATTAACGATTTCATGACTAGACGATGTGGCGCAATTGTATCTTCTCGTCTGTTGACATTGATCCTGCGCCATTTGCGAACTCATTTCCATTCGCACATCTTCAATAAGCAAATACTGCCTGAGTCAAACTAGTTCGATGCTACAAGGTATGTGGTCATCTTGATCGTGCAATCCCCTGCCTCCCCACGTGCCCGCCTTCCTTAGCGATCAAGTTAGAGGAACTTTTGCCTCTACAAACTCGCTGCGGATGCGGAGATGGTCGTTTAGCGCCCAGCGGCTTGGATAAAGAGCTTTCCTTCCCGCTCTTACACCTCTGTTATGCACAAGTTCGCAAGGATAATGCCTTACGGCACTACGGCGATTAGGCCATTCTCGAGAGCCCGAGGAGGCGCTCTGCAAAAAGCCATCGAACCGCCAGGAGAAGACAAAATACACTTTCCGCGGCCTTATTCCGGTCCTTTCGACAGAATATGAAACCCCTGGACGCCTCCTTGCACTGGCTGTGACCATGACTTCGCAGACGGAGCCAACAGTCCCTATGTCCTTGCAGGCAGAAGAATAGATCGAATTGTTGAGACAGAGTACAGTCCTAAAGGATCATTGGCATCGTTCGTTTAGCTTGGGACGGCACGCGTGCATTCCGTGCCTGCCCGTAATCTGCGAAAGAACCTCTTGAACTTCGAAAACCCTATGCGGAACCGCCCTGTAAGGCTTCTCATTGCTTGGGTGTCGTACCCGTACGGGTACCATGTACTCGGTCCCAGGCACATGGATTGGTAATGAGGTGAAGAGGTTGAGAGACGGTAAGGCTCATGCACCCGTCAATCCCCCGGTACCCGTCCTGTAGATACTTTAGTTGAGAGACCATCATGGTTTTGGACAAAACATCGGGTCGATCTTTTTGGAAGCGTCGATGGTAACTTCTTGGGGATTGGTTACAGGCGACCTTGTCTTTCGAAGTCTTGCAGCTGCCGTTTGCGCAAGATCTGCATGTCGGTGCAAAGAATTGGACAACCTTGAGGTTGTAATGAAATGATGCCGAATGTTTGTTTGAATTCATTACGACATCAATACATGATTTGAACATTCATTCCCTTTTCTTCTGTATAGTCCGCTGCCAACACCAGAGCAAATTGGGAAACGGGTACGGAAATAACCAAGACCCCATTGTTATCTCATCTACAGCCCCTGGGATTTCTTGGGTATAGCGAAGATATGTACATCACATCTACAACAATCTGGGCTGGTGCACAAGCCGGATTGAGGTGGCCATCCAGTGTCTCTCGACCTATTTAAGATGATGCGCCTGCTTCTATAGCGACTTCAATGAATGGTATAGCATCATGGCAAAGCATGCGGGCAAAAGTACCGGGATTACCTCAGCATCATCAAAGCACGACTCCAGCTCTGTCTACACCAGGGACTATCCTCTGATCTTACCATGCGTGGTAGCTTGTCAACATGAGCTCTAGATGCCCAACTTCCGTTTCTGCCGACTTGCCTCAGCACCTTCCCAAGAGGAGTAGCTGAAGGAGATGAGAAGCTTCAAGGAACACAAATGGAATCCAAATTGAACACAAATCCATGCGGCAACCCCAGCAGATGATCTCAAAGTTTGTGCAGGCGAGGTGGTTATCACTGGAATGACGTCCAGAAACCGCAACAATGCACGACCACGACCAAGGGACATGATTATGACAGCCTGGGACTCAAGGGCAATTTGTGTTCAGCTCGCAGAACTCCGCAGCACTGGAGCTCCCAGAGGCATTTTCCAGGCGTAGCCGGCTTGGCCCGACGATTTCCAAGCGACTGCAGGGCAGACCGCGAGGCAAGGGCGACGGCGACAGGGCCGTTTCATTGAGGAATTCTTTCATACACCAAGTCTGGCAACTTTGAGCTGTGGCCACTGCGAGAAGAATGAATACCGGGTTGGTATGCATAACCTCCGAGACAGCCCTGCCGCCATACCCAACCGCTACTGCATCTAACGAGGCCGGACTGATTTCAAATTTTTGCGATTCAAAGTCGGACAATTCTCGCATAGCTGGCAAGAGGCAAAGCTCCCTCACTCCCTCTATGCCATGAACCGAACGGCAATCAACGGCATGGCCTCAACTTGCCAATTTAATGCCGCCGGGTCCTTACCTCATGCGCCATGATGTCGATGGGAGTCAGTCTAAATCGACACCGTGTGTCGGGTCCGAGGGCGAAGCCGAAGAGAGCAGAAGGAGCACAGAAATCGAGATGAGTAAGTACATGGTTGAAAAACGCGCTGACTCTGTCTGCTCGGCTCCGCTTAAACTTGTCTTCGCATGGGCACAAGACTCGCACTCAAATAGCATCGAGGGAAACTATTCGGCTCCTTCATCTCCTCGATATCCGTATCGCGGGTATCTCAAGGCGCAGCTCCGAAATAGTGTCTGCGGAACCTGCATTTCATCTACGCCCAAGCTGGACGCGGATTAGCCAGCCCTTCCTACCTCTGTCGACTATGGTCATGTAGAGCACGGAAGTCTGTGATCTTGTCACAGAACGAGAATTCAAACCGTAAGTTCGTAACAATGCTGAACACGGCTAAGCAATGAGGTGTAACTGAAAGAATGGATGGATAAATTGGAATGCAGCATCATTTCTCATCCCCCGCTTTGATTTCGTTTCATTACTATGTAGATGTTCTCCATTATGTTTGATTCTCGTTGCCTTCGTCATCGTCTCTCATATTCAGCCCAAACGCGAGCAGATTATCGCAAAGGGGGAATCACGTTTCAGGGGTTCCTACCATAACCAGCGTCATTGGTAGATCTTGTTGCCGTTTATCATAGACTTCGTGCCTCCGCTTCAATTAGTCGTTTCCATTCGAACGTATTCCGTACAGTCTCCCTTGATATCTCTTTCTCTGCTCGCATCACTCCTGCCGACCACTTCCTTGGTCAACGTCACAGCACAAACCTAGGACTCAAAAATCCCAGCAAATAGACATACGCCAGCGCTACCGTTGTAGGCTTGAACGTAGATAGGGAGCTGAAAACGTTACCGCCGAGGATGGCTGAGGATGAAGCATCGTTGCTCTGGGCGGCACTGGTGCTCGCAGATCTACTAATGGAGGAAGTTGGTGGAATGTTCGTCGCTGTGTAGACGCCGGTAGGAAGGCTGGTGGAAGGAGAATTAGGCCTCCTGGTGGCGCTGCTGGTGGTGGTACGGGGATTTTGCGTGCTAGTTGGATTGCCCGTCGCGGATAGCGTACCCATGTGGTAGGTGGTGTTGCCCTGCGTGTAAGTAACGGTCTGATTCAGTCCGGGCCATGGTAGGGAATAGTTCTGGGAGGTTGGTACCAGTGAGGCGGTATCGGGGAGCGGAGCGCTGCTTATGATACTCGCGGGTGGCACGCCGGGGGAGCCTGCAACTGTGGTAATCCCGGGATCAGGCACCTGCCAGTCTGAGGCTTCGTTGTAGAGGACGCCGTTGATTATGACGCCGGCATTGCTGGCTAGCATGTTCCTTTGGTCAGTGTTACAGGTGCTGTTGACAGCACGCAGATGGCATGTCGGTTCGGCCATTGGCGGCGCGATGTTCTGGTATGTCGAATTCGCGTCTCCCTCAGACATATACGTGGAAAGGTCGATCGGCGTGCCCATACTGACATCTGTACGCTCGATGATGCGCGAAAATATTGTGAAGGCCGTTTCAGGTTGGTATGCTGGCACTAGATGACCCGCATCGTAGATTCGGCTGAAGCTCAGGTTGCCGTATTCTCGGACGACACCACCGATGTACCTGCGACGACAGATAATATTAGTAAAGCTATCAACGAGGAGTGGAACTCGGGGAATTCTTCGTGTAACGAGAGGGATCTCTCGAATTCTGTATAGAGACGATGAACTTACGTGCTGTTGGCCACGATAGGGGTATAGCCTGAGGTGTACCATGGGAGGTAGTTCGACCCAGCCGCACCAGCGATGGCAAATGAAACAGCCTCACCACCCATCCAGTTACAGACATAGTCCCTGTCTCCGTAGATAAGAGCGACCCTGACCCCGGAGTTGAGCAAATCAATAATATCGTCGAGTATGGTATCTCGAACATAGTCGCCCGTCGAAGCGAATGCCGCAAACACAGCTAACGAGTCTTGAGTGTAGTTGACCGGGACCCCCAGTGCTTGCTGCACTGACACTTGATTGAGGTAGTCCAAGTAGAGGGCGTTGGGGAAGGGATCCAGCACATTCTGCGAAATATCATAGATAGACCGCCCTGAAGCAGTGTATGGTGCTACCACGTAGGTTTGGCAGTACATCTGCGCTTGAGAACAAACTTGATTGACCTCATCAATATTTCCTAGTCCCAGCGGATCAAGACTCGACTCCTGTTCTCGACAGTAGGCGGTTTGCTGCTGGCATCCATTTGCATTGTTGTATGCGCTTAAGGCGTTGAGTTCTTGGAGCTGCGAGATTGCCTCAATCTCATAGGTGTTCTCATACGCAAACTTAGGGTGGAACGGGGCTTGTGTGAGAAGATCCACCCAACCATTTATGATGCCTAAGGATTTGAGGGTGACATTGATGGTTGTGGCCGCGAATTCGCTGTCTGTTTGACGACGGGTGTTCTGCGCCTGGAAAAGACTGCCTATAGCAGGGCCATATTTGCCTCCGTAAGATTCCGTGAAGAGATGAATACCTGCCCCTTGTTCCATCGTTTCTGTACGGAGAGTGGTGCTATACTGAGGAAAAGAAGCGAGAAACGTCTGCAGAAAGTGCCACAGAGATTGAGCGGCAATTTGAGAGGTGTTTGCAGTGAAGGATGGGTTTCCCGATGCGAAAGTCCCATTGAGGAAAGTGTATGGAGGTTGGGTGACGGGGGCGTTGGTTGGGGGAATAGTGATGGTCTCATCCAAAAGATTGAGAGAACCATTGGTGAGGACGTCATAAGAGAAGCCGACCTGCACGGGTTGATCGATGAAGACAATATTGCTGCTTCGATCCCAACCCCAGTCCCGTGCCACAGTACCTAGTTCGCCATCTGCAACCTCAACAACCTGGCACGGGCCAACCTCTTGAAAGAGACCAACCATGCTGGAGGAGCCAGGGCCGCCATTGATGTAGACAGTTAAGGGGGCTGTCTCGGGCAATTGTCTTGCTTCTATGAACCAGAAGAAAGTGTTGATGGTGTAGTTCCCTTGGCTTGGATCCAAGATATTCGGTGGTAAGGTAATGTATCCCGAAAATTGCTGCTGAGTTTCAAATACTGTGGTACAGGTTCCGACGGGTACACTTTTGTAGCTGATAGTGACATTTGGATTGATAGGCGATGGAAGGCTGACAAGGGCATCATCTTGAGGCAAAGGTGGATATTGCGCAAGAGTTGTTGATTTCCATATGACCAGGCCGTAGGAGAGATAGTTGGCCCATCCCCTCCATGGTGCCATGCGCCTCGGTTGTGTACGATGGAGGAACTCGTCAAGGATTCAAAGTTAGCAGCGGCATGTTATCATAAATGTCTAGGTCAGGTGGGAGAGCGAGAGACGATACAACATGGAATCTGAGGAGATGAAAGGGATATTTTTGAGTCAATGTCCTCGGTCAACTTGAACTTTCACTCAGAGTACATGTAGGCAAAGCAAATTGAAAAAGATTGTCAGGCACTTACAGGATCAGGTACCGTGACTGCGTCGGCGGCAGGGCGCCAGTAACCTTAACGCGGGGGTGGCTTTAAAACTATCCAGTAGATCACCAGGCACGCCAGACTACGGGCTAGCAGGCACGTAAGCTGCCTAGGTACCCGTACCTCGTGTTTTCGCCTACACGGCTCGACGGCTTGACCACTTAAGATTTCTTACATAAACTTGGCCCTTGGTGACCACTTTGCGCTCAAAGATGCTTCTTACAGACATGGTCAATCTCCATCCACCTAGGTACAGTTGATCTGGAAAACAATATACGTTATCAGTGGATTCCAGTGCCAGTGCTTTGATGCTTGAGAGTTCGACAAAGGATCCAGATGATGCCTCTATGAACTGGATGCGGTTCCAGTGCGACCTACTACGTCTTATAACTCACAACTCACTAACACAACTTAGCTCAAAGTGAATTAGGATTGAAAGAAGTCGGCAGTTACCAGGTTTAAGGTCACTTCATGTTTCCCATCTTCACGCCCCCTGTGACTGGTGCACGAGCACAAGCACATGAATGGCGGCAGCGATCATGATCACGTGAGCGATCCCTCCTATGTGACTACCTTCCTACACGTGACTCGGCGCTGCAATATTTCCTCGCCCTTTGCGCCTTTATATCTCTTGCCATCTTTTCTCACCACATTCTTGTCATTTCGTGGTGTTGCCTTTTCGCTGACAAGTGCGCGACTGAGCGGGACTATAGAGGTGCTCATCATGGCTTACAATGGCTATAACGGCTTCCATGATGATGTTATGGATGGTGTCGAGACCTCTGGTCCCAAGGTCACCGTGAGAGAGGCAAGTGTACATTTTCTCACCTTGACCTTTGCTTGATCTGACGTGTGGCAGGTTGAACAAGACAGATGCGATTTTGTCTTGCAGTCGTGCTCACTTGCCCTCGCGAATTCCCTCCGACGCGCAATGCTAGCTGAAATTCCTACCATTGCTATCGATCTCGTCGACATCTCCATAAACTCCTCTGTCCTCCCTGACGAGTACCTTGCGCACAGATTGGGCCTCATCCCTTTGATGAGCAAAGCAGTGGACGAAAAGTTGAACTACTCAAGAGAATGCGATCAGTGTGACGATCATTGCAAGTTCTGTTCTGTTGTTCTTCGGCTTCACGCCAAATGTTCAACAGCTGGGACCATGCTGGTGCACGCAAGAGACTTGATGATACCAGAACCTCACCCAGATGGCATCGGACAACCCGTTATCCGGGACGCTAATGGCACCGGTCCTCTGATAGCCAAACTGCGACAAGGTCAAGAGATCCAGCTGGAGTGCATCGCAAAGAAGGGAATTGCAAAAGAGCACGCAAAATGGGCGCCTACATCGGCCATAGGCTTCGAATACGACCCCAACAACAAACTACGCCACGTGGACTACTGGTATGAGACCGATGCAAAAGAAGAATGGCCCGTGGACGAGCGCAATGCTACCTGGGAAGGTGACGAGTCCGCTGCAGATGCAGCTTTCGACCCTGATGCTGTTCCCAGCGCATTCTTCTTCGAGGTTGAAGGAGTTGGGACTCTGGAGCCAGACGACATTGTTCGTGGAGGCATCGAGGTCATCCAGAAAAAGCTAGCTGAGACGATCCGAGTGCTTGGAGGTGCGGAAGCGGCAGGTGTTGACGGCCTGAATGGTGCACAAAGTCCAGATGGATATGAGCCAGCCCCGGCAAATGGCGGCTACTCCTCATACGAGAGTCGCATGGGAGGAGCAACACCGTACGGTGCAACACCATACGGCGCAGGTGGCTATGGTTCTTACTAATTCAAGGGCTCCGGATAACGATATTTTTGCATAGCGAGGCGCTGGGAGGACACTATTTTTTTTTTAGCATCCATCCAACACGGATGAGGGATACGGCACGTTCTCGACTACGATCGATAAAAACCAAAATCTTGATTTCCATCGAAGAGGGGCGGCTTTGAGAGCAAAATACAACATTCGACAATCTGCAGAGCTGAGTCATTTACACGCCTCGAAACACAGAAACACAGAACTTCCCGAGCTCGCCTTCGTCGCCACGAGAGGGACCATCTGGAACTGGCAAATGGGAGGTGCTCTACTGACTGGTCTTCTTGAAACGTAGTCAGCAAAGCGAGGACAGATTGCTGCCGTAATCAGCAACCCGGTGGACATTCCGGGAGAGGGCGGACGCGTTTTGGAAGATGCTATTTGATACAAAACATCGAACCATTGAACCGTTACTCTTGTCTGATCATGTCGGTTTCTTGTTTTGTTCATGTTGTGGGCATTGAGATCCATTGTGACTGCTGGTAGGTATTTATTCTCCCGACCTCCCTGACATCTCGGACTCGCCTTTCTAAAACCCGCAAGCTGCACCTGCGAAAAACTTCGGAGGTCTGAAGAGAGGCCTTGAAGCCTGTACATAAGTGAAACAACAGCCGATCCGACGGAAGAGCGAGCGTCTCTTGTCATTTTCACCCAGTCAGGACCAGCGATAGCGGAGAGCTCAAGCGACCTGCGACGACTTGGAGACCCGATCTACTTCACCTACTAAAATCAGCCCACCAAAATCCCAAACTTTTGCCCCGCCATCCACTTCATCACATTGTGCAAACACAGAAAGCGCATTGGCGGTATTAGCCTCAATTGACAGGGTCGCTGTTGGAAGCTTTTTTTCCTCAACAGTCTCAGCTTCAAGTCCACCTTTTTAATCTTTCCTCCTGCACTCTACTCAATCCTTTACATTCTCTCAGACTTCATAACAGACTACCAGAATGGGCTACACCGATCTTGATTGGAAAGCCATCAACACCATCCGGCTGCTCGCCGTATGTGTAGCTGCCCCTCACCGTTTAGAAATTTTACTCACTGCTCGTCCACCAGGTCGATGCCACCCTCAAGGCTAACAGTGGCCACCCGGGTGCGCCCATGGGTAAGTCTGGTATACATCATTTGACCAAAACCGTACTGACTGCTTTGCTGCCAGGTATGGCACCTGTTGCTCACGTTCTCTTCAACAAATTCATGACCTTCAACCCCAAAAATCCTGAATACCTCAACCGTGATCGATTCGTCCTCTCGTGAGTACTGCCGGACCCCCATCATCTCCTTCAAGAAAAAGAGCTTGTGGATGTGGCAAAGAGCATGTTACCAATGGTATCCCCGGCGGCCTTACACCTGCCCTGTGGTTTATAAGAGACAATGGAGCTTCGAAACGAACACTCTGATTTTCAAATACTGAGGCCACTACTGACATACCCTCAGAAACGGCCACGGGTGCATGCTGCATTATGCCCTCCTCCATTTGTTCGGCTACGGCGTCAGTATGGACGATCTGAAGCAGTTTCGAGTTCGTCTTCTCCTTTCTCCGTCCAAACTTACCAAAGTTAACCTGGAGTAGCAAGTTGACAGCATAACGCCTGGCCATCCTGAGGCTCATGACACCCCTGGTATCGAGGTCACCACTGGACCTCTGGGCCAAGGTTTCAGTAATGCTGTTGGTTTGGCCATTGCTCAAGCACACACCGCCGCGGTCTTCAACAAGCCTGGCTATGACCTAGTTGACAACCACACCTTCGTCTTCTTTGGCGACGGATGTGCCATGGAAGGTGTTGCGAGCGAAGCCGCTTCCACAGCCGGTCACTTGCAACTCGGCAACCTGATCGCTATCTACGATGACAACCACATCTCTATTGGTAAGCCATAGGCTGTAGTCTTTTTGGTGTACACGTTGTGCTGACATTGGCAGATGGGGACACCAAATGCGCCTTCACTGAGGATGTCGAGAAGCGATTCGAAGCCTACGGATGGCATGTTCAGCATGTTAAGGATGGTGATCATGACCTCGCAGGCATCGAAGCCGCTATTGCTAAGGCCAAGGAAGTCAAAGACAAGCCTTCCATGATCAAGTTGACCACAACCATCGGCTTTGGGTCCAAGCTCCAGGGCACTGGCGGTGTGCACGGCAACCCCTTGAAGGCCGATGATGCTGCACAAGTCAAGACCAAGTTTGGATTCAACCCTGAAGAATCTTTCGTCGTACCTCAAGAGGTCTACGACTTGTACCACAAACACGCTTCGGAAGGCGCAGCTGCTGAGCAAGCTTGGAATGACCTTTTCAAGAAGTACACAAGCGAATTTCCGGAGCTGGGCAAGCAGCTTTCCCGACGTTTGAGCAAGAAACTGCCCGAAGGCTGGGAGAAGAGCTTGCCTGTCTACAAGCCAACTGATGCTGCAGTTGCCACCCGAAAGACATCCGAGAAGGTTTTGGAGAGTATCCATGAAGCTGTCCCCGAGCTCTTGTCTGGCTCCGCAGATTTGACTGGCAGCAACAACACACGATGGAAGAACGCAGTTGATTTCCAACCTCCAGTCCTAGGCATTGGTGACTGGGCCGGCCGATATCTGCGATATGGTGTGCGAGAGCATGCCATGGCTGCTATCATGAATGGCATTTCTGCTTATGGTACTCTGATCCCGGCCGGTGGTACTTTCTTGAACTTCATGTCATATGCTGCAGGCGCCGTCCGTCTGTCGTCGCTCTCACATCAACGAGTCATCTACGTTGCGACCCACGACTCAATTGGGCTGGGTGAAGATGGCCCAACCCATCAGCCGATCGAGACTCTGGTCCACTTCCGAGCTCTTCCCAACATGATGGTCTGGAGACCTGCTGATGGCAATGAGACCTCGGCAGCGTACTATATGGCTCTCACATCCACATCCACTCCTTCCATCCTCGCCCTGACCAGACAAAACCTACCTCAATTGGAGAACTCGACGCTAGAAAATGGCATTAAAGGCGGCTATGTTGCCATCGAGGCTGAGAACGCCGATGTCACTTTGGTGTCGACTGGTTCCGAAGTTGGCATCTGCATCGACAGCATCAAAGTACTCAAGGATCAGCACGGTATCACCGCTCGTGTCGTCTCAATGCCTTGCACAGAAGTCTTCGATGCTCAGCCCAAGGACTACCAACTCAAGGTTCTCCCCGACGGCATTCCAACCCTCTCGGTGGAGGTCATGTCCACACTCGGATGGGAGAAGTACTCACATGAACAATTCGGTTTGAACCGATTTGGTGCTTCCGGACCGTACAAGGACGTTTACAAGGTTAGTTTGATGTTTTGATTCCTTGCCTCCGGAAGACAGGTACTGACAAATGCACAGAAATTCGAGTTCACACCTGAGGGTATCGCCAAGCGTGCTGTTGCAACCGTCGATTTCTACAAAGGCCTCAAGCCTCGATCACCCGTTAACCGCGCTTTCCAGCAACTTATCTGAGAAAGCTGGCCTGAGACAGTTTCTCGGTGACGAAGCGATGAGAGCTAGCTGTGACGAGCCCTGATAGGTGCAAGGAAGATGGATGGTGAGGGTTTGAGAGTTACATAGCCATCCGAAAATCATGTTGGGGGCCAAAGCGTGGTATAGTCTTTGGCGACTCTGACGTTAGATGAATAGAAGCACGAAGAAAGGGTATGAATATGATCGTGCGGATATGAGGTTCAGTCTTTTCAGAGATGTCTTCTGACAAGTATTTTTGGCCCAGCTGAGATGAGAGCAGAGGCTGAGGTCGGGAAATATTTCATTTGTGAGACAAGCCAGTGAAAAGATCCGAGCGAGAGGGAGCTGATGCGTGGCGTTTTCGCCCTCCCAATCGTTGGCGCGCAGCTGCATCTCTTCAGGTGCCTTGCATGCCACCCACATGCTATACCAAACTGCTTCTGCTTAGACTTGCATTCGTGTGTGTTTCACATCCCCAGGCGCCTGTCGTGCATGGAAGTTGCAGCAACTTTACACGGATGCACACCAACGTCGGCGGGCAAGTCCTGACATGTTTAGCCGGTGGCTTGTTTGCTTCTGGGTCCCCAGTCAACGCTTTTCGAATCGTGGCACTCGTCAGTAGTGACAGAATATGATCCCAGCAACGTTCGCTCTCATGCTTGCTTCTACTTGTGCACTTGGTTGGCACGTTGGCTTCTGTGGAGTGCGTCTCCTTCTATGGCTGGGCTTCCTTCCAGGCTTTGGGATCTATCACCTTCGTCCGACTTCGGGAATGTACACCTCATCCGCGCCCCACCATCTCTATTTCTCTTTTTGCAAGCTTCATGGCTCCGTGCTGAAAGCTTTATCCACGGGGAAGTTCGTGGCCTACATACTGTTGTCGAACCACGCTTCTCTTTGTCGTATTGGCGCTGTGTTATGCCCGATAGTACATGGCACCTTCAACGTGGATTGTGGTTGGGGCCTCGCGCGGTATTGGATATGAGCTAGTCCGCCAACTGCTTGAGCAAGGTAATCAGGTCATAGCAGCAGTTCGTGCGCCAGAAAGTGCAGAAAAGATCTGGCACCTCGCAGCTCAACAATCAAGACCTGCTGCTTGTCTGATCGAACAATGCGACGTCACCAGCGAAGCAAGCATTGACGTACGTCCAAACCCTTGGCCGATGATTTGTCTCCAGGAACGTAATGGCGTTCGACTACTAACGAGAACAACAGGCCTTCGTCGCTGCGATGAAAAAATTGGTTGACAAGGGTGTGCGGCTCGAGAATATTGTACTGAATGCTGGTGTCTTGAAGTATCCAAATGTTCGAGTATGGTCAGATTTATTGGAGCAGATGCTAATACCGCCAGCAGAGAGCCACCGAGATGTATGTCCTGGAACACTTCCCCAAATTTTCTCAGCTTGGATGCTGATCGGAACAGAGCATTCGACGACTTTGCCCTTCACCTACATACTAACACCATAGGACCGATCATCATCGCGCAGAAGCTCCTTCAAATCAGCAGGGTCGCCCCTCCCAGCAAGATGGTATTCATCTCGTCCGACTCTGGCTCCACGTCGATGTTCAGAGATCATGAGGATGGATTCGGCGCATATTCTGCTTCCAAGGCCGCACTCAACCAGATGCTTCGACACATGGCAGCAGAGTTGAAAAGAAAAGATGGCAAATACAAAGATGTCTGCGTACTGGCCATGCATCCGGGAGAGGTTCAGACGTAAGTGGGATCTGCTGAAAATTCAATGAAGCGATACAACATAACACAGCAACAGGGACATGGCAGACATCGATTTGGATTGGGATGTAGAGGGGATCATTACACCAGAAGAGAGTGTGACAAAGATGCTGGACGTGATCGCAGAGAAAGGCAAAGACGACAGTGGGACGTTTTGGTGCTGGGACGGCAGGGTAAGGAGCATGCATATGGTTATGCTGCCCTTCACGAAATGCATCAGCTAACACGATTCTGCTATCTAGGCACACCCTTGGTAAAATTGGAGTGGCCACAGGAAGCATTTTACCCATGTTTCACAGGCACTGGCAAATGCATGGCGTAGAATATTCGAGTCGATTCTGTACCTAATGAAGCCCCGAAGATGAGCGTCAACCTTCAAATTCTGCCAGTAAATTGATTGAAGGCGGCGCCTGCCAGTCTGAACCGTGAGTCGCAACTGCCACTTCGCCGCTGTGACCAAAGTTCAAGTTGCCCCAAGCAGGCGCCTTGCCTGAAAGGGAATAGCGTAACCTCCCCCCAAACTTTTTGATTGCCTGACATTTTGGTTCTGAAATTCACCTGCTTTCCTCGACAACCTGAACCACCTACTCTCTCAAACGCCTCAATTTCTCCTTTGCATCGTCTGCTATCTTTGCAGTCGCTTGCTATCCTGCCCCCTTCCCTGTAAAATATTCGAGAAACCACAAAAAAACGTGAAAATCCCCCATCAAAAAACCCAAGAGTCGTGCGGTAAGTTCTTTGGTCGTTTTGCCTGCGCACCCTTTTTTCTGAGTCCGCTGTTTGAAAAAAAACTCGACAACATTGTCGTCGATCTCAAACTGACCGTCTCTAGACATCGACTTTAGCTACCTATCCCTTACCAAGACATCATCCTCATCGCCTAGGGTCTTTGTCAGTCTTTTCCTCTTTGTTATCCTCGAAGCCGAAAATCAAAAGTGAGCCATCCTTCGTGTTCTCCTCACCTGCGGCTTAGAGAAGTCTGACTCTCACAACATCATTGCTTGTGCCTACTTTAATACGCGAGGCACATTCTAACGCGAATCCAATAGTCAAAAATGTCTGCTGCGGACAATGCTACTGCTCCGGCTGCTGGCCAAGAGGGTGCCGACACCCCTGCCCAGAACGGCACTCCTGCCATCGACACCAGTGTCGCGCCATCTGGTCCTGCGGACAGTGAAGTGACCACTCCCTTCTCTGCCACTGCCAACAATGCGCAACACTCTGCCTCCCTCTATGTCGGCGAGCTTGACCCTTCCGTCACTGAGGCTATGCTCTTCGAGTTGTTCTCCTCCATCGGTCAAGTCGCCTCCATTCGTGTTTGCCGTGACGCTGTTACCCGTCGCTCCCTCGGCTATGCCTATGTCAACTACAACAACACCGCCGATGGCGAACGCGCCTTGGAAGACTTGAATTACACCAGCATCAAGGGTCGTCCTTGCCGCATCATGTGGTCTCAGCGCGATCCTGCTCTCCGCAAGACCGGACAAGGTAATGTCTTCATCAAGAATTTGGATGCGGCCATCGACAACAAAGCGCTTCATGACACCTTCTCCCAATTTGGCAATATCCTCAGCTGCAAGGTTGCGCAAGACGAGCTGGGAAATTCCAAGGGCTACGGCTTTGTGCACTACGAAACCGCGGAGGCTGCCAGCTCTGCCATCAAATCTGTAAATGGCATGTTGCTCAATGACAAAAAAGTCTTTGTTGGACATCACATTGCAAAGAGAGATCGACAGAGCAAGTTCGAGGAGATGAAGGCCAATTTCACCAATATCTACATCAAGAACATCGATGAGTCCGTGACCGATGACGAATTCACCCAGCTTTTCGAATCTTACGGCGCGGTTGTCTCCGCCACTATCACTCGGGACGAGACTGGCAAGAGTCGCGGCTTCGGATTTGTCAACTACGCCAGTCACGAGTCGGCTTTCCAAGCCGTGGAAGAGCTCAACGACAAAGACTTCCATGGCAAGAGTCTCTACGTTGGACGCGCTCAGAAGAAGCATGAACGTGAGGAAGAGCTTCGCAAGCAATATGAGGCTGCCCGCATGGAGAAGGCTTCCAAGTACCAGGGTGTGAATCTGTATGTCAAGAACCTGACGGACGATGTCGATGATGATAAGCTTCGTGATCTGTTCAGTGGCTATGGTACTATTACCTCCGCCAAGGTCATGCGCGATGCTCATGAGCGTACTGATTCTCCTGCCGCCGACAAGGATAAGGAGAACAAGAAGGAAGACGGAGAGAAGTCCGGCGAAGAATCCAAGACCGAAAGCGACACCAAGGACGATACCAAGGATGAATCCAAGAAGGAGACTAAGTCCGGTGGAAAGACCTTTGGCAAGAGCAAGGGCTTTGGTTTCGTCTGCTTCAGCAATCCAGATGAGGCTTCCAAGGCAGTCTCTGAAATGAACCAGAAGATGGTCAACGGAAAGCCACTCTACGTTGCTCTTGCGCAGCGTAAGGATGTTCGCAAATCACAACTCGAGGCTAGTATCCAGGCTCGGAACACCCTCCGCCAGCAGCAACAGGCTGCAGCTGCAGGTATGCCCCAGGGCTACATGCAACCTGCTGTCTTCTACGGTCCTGCTGGTCAGCAATTCCTTCCTCCTGGTGCTCAGCGTGGTGGTATGCCATTCCCCGGTCAGCCTGGAATGGTCATCCCCGGTATGCAGGGCGGCCGTGGCCAGTTCCCCAGCGGTTTCCCACAGCAAGGCCGTGGCATGCCTCAAGGTCAACAGATCCCTCCCAACTTCGGTCTGCCTGGACAGATGCCATTCATCCAGAACCCCGCTCTTGTAAATGGCATGTACAACAATCCTCAGGCTCTGGCTCAGATGCAATCTCAAATGGGTCGCGGCGCCGGCGGACGAGGTCAGATGCAAGGAATACAGGGTATGCCTCCCAACATGCAAGCCATGGGCGGTATGCGCGGTGGCGCTTTCCCTCAAGGCGGAAGAGGTGGGATGCAGAACATTGGAGGGGCTCCAGCTGGTGCTCGTTTGCCCCCTCAAGGACGTGGACAGATGTTGCCTCCCCGAGACGACGCACCCGCTGGCAGCCTGAGTAACCTCGCCTCGATGCCTCCTAACCAGCAGAAACAGATGCTGGGAGAAGCCATCTATCCTAAGATTCAACAAATTCAACCAGACCTTGCGGGCAAGATTACTGGTATGCTTTTGGAAATGGAAAACGTCGAACTTCTATCATTGTAAGATATTCCCCCTTGTCATTGATTACTTCTCCGTGCTGACACCCATTTTCTAGGATTGACGACGAGAGTGCCCTTCGTGCCAAGGTCGAAGAAGCTCTAACTGTGTACGATGAGTATGTCAAGGGCCGTCAGAACCCAGAATCAGCTGGTCCCAATGGTACCAAAGACGAAGACGGCCCCAAAGTTGAGGGAGCCGAAGCATCTGCTTAGACAGCCTATGATCGGTCCCGAGCTTCGCATTCGCTCTTTTCAGGACCTACCTTCCACTAAATTGCACGATCGCTGTATTCCAACCAAGCAACACGTCTCTTACCAAAAGTTTTGATCATCGAACATCTTCATCGGTGCTGTGCAAATGGACCTCCTTGACGGAGAGACCAGGAGGGGTGGTACTGGTGGTGGTGGCGGCGAAGGCGGCGAATGGCGTCTTTCTCGTGATTGTCTCTTGACCCTCTCGAGCTGGTGGCCCTCGATTCTCTTCCAAGGTGGCTCTGGTGATTATGAGCTCTCTCTTGTTTCTGAATGTATGATAGACTAGGGGCGATATGTCTTTTTTTTCTTTTGTCACCCATATGGCAGCGCTTGCCAGCAAAGTCAAAAGGAGGGAATGGGTATCCATCTCTTCAGATAGATCCACCCTCGTTACTGATGTCACTGACATATCCCTTTTCCAGGAATACATGGACGTAGCTTTGCAAGCGTTGCTCATCACGTGCTGCATAGATAGACTCCCCCTGCCCTAATGAGCAAATAAGTTGATCAAATAATTCTACATTGTTCTGTCTGCACTGCTTTCATTTGCAAGTCGCGGCCTGGGAGATTTGAGTGTCCGGGCATGGAGAAGTTGGTTCGCATGTTGGTCCTGCTGCCATTGCTGCCTTCCACAATCACCAGTATGTACTGATAGCAGAGGAATTGCATAGTCGCTCAGTTTGTGCAAAAGGAGTCTGTGGACTAAGTCATTCTCTATCGACGTGTAATAATCGGCGCACTGGGAATCTTTGTCATTGTTGTTTCCTGCAAGATCGCTTGGTGTGTTTGACTTTGCCCGGCTTTTATCGCTTGTCATCATGCCTGGATAGACAGGTTGGAGCAGCAAGTGTCCAGTATTTCTCTTGACGACTGGAGCCCCTGTTCATTCCCTCGTTCAGGCTTACATTGTTCTTTATATATCCAACTTATGGCCTGACGTGTTTTGGTGTCTGACGATGCTCCAACCCCTTCTATTTTGTGACTCCGCCATCAAGTTTCTGTACAAGTTGTGTGTGATTGATCTCTCCGGAGTTCAGTCGTTCGTTGGCAGAAGGGGTCGTCTTGTGCTGCGAAGGAATGGACGAATGGCTGATTGGAGGGGCGGATATGTGGATCGGTTGGGTTGCTGGAAGAAAGCATGCCGCAACGCTCTTGTGTCCGTCTTTAGTTTCTTTGGCTAGATGCCATCAATGAATGAAGACAGTATTCCTCCAAAGATGCCCTTGTTGTCTTTGTCTTCGGGAATGGATACAGAAGAGTGGATGGACAGCCCGTGGGTGTGCCGTGGTTGCTTCAGAAGACGCATCAGAGAAGTACTTCTCCTTTCCGCACAGACCAACTCCCCTCCTCTCCCTTCTCCTGGTTCGCCACAAGTACTCCGGGGTCAAGCGTGTACGCTGCCAGGTGCAAGATCGCATCATCAGCGAGCTGCTCGTCCCGGCGACTCTTGGCGATTATGTCGACGACCACACACTGAGGCAGGCGCTGAGGTGCAAAACCGTCTTCAAGGATCAGTTTCAACTCAATCTCCTTCTCTCCCGTCTCCTCCACCCTCCACCATCATCACTGCTCAGAACCTTTACCTGGCATCGATACTTCTTACCTCCATCGATCAGAGCTTCTCTGTGGTCTTCTCTTGAGACGCTGGAGAGGACAGGACGAGGCGTCACCGTCGTCACTGATGGTGATGTCCTCTGCCTTCCTCTTCAGCGTCCGATCTTCATTTTCGTGGGAAACCTCTATCATTCCTCAGACTTCAGACACCAGCGTTCGTCCTCAAAGAACTTCAGTATTGAAGTAAAGAGTTGAAGCGTCATCTTCAATCTCGATCCTCAGGCGTCATTGCCATCAAGCCCAAGTGCGAGCGTTGATTGACCTCAATCAATAAGTCAGTTGCTCCCCTTCACTTCGTCCCCCGTCAGTATTGTGGTTACTGACAATGTGCTACCAGGGAGCATTAACATGCGTCACCCAAAGGCACGGGAGACTGGGAGTAACAACCAACACGAGAGGCCGAACCACAAAGAACACCTTCAAACTCCCAGCAGAAAGGCTGCTCATCCACACTCCTCAATCTGAGCCTTCAAAGATGTTAGAAAGAGAAAGCAAGTTGCATTGGCAACAGTGTGTGCCCTCCTCAAGTCGAACAATCATTTCGTCTCTTTCTGTGGAAGCAGATCAGCATAGAGACTGTCCACCCGCTGTGAACCACCAACAATCAAAACGTGTTACTTTCCAATACCCAAACTAAAAACCAAGACAACGGTTGGCAGTGGCTGCCGCGAAGAGGAGCCTTGCACACAACCAAACCCAAGAATCAAGACGACCTGCTTACAGGGACCGCATGACACCAGATAGACACAGCAGAAAGCACAACGGACTATGGTGGACGCATCCCGTGTCTGCTTGGCTTCGTTCCTCGGTGTGTGTCCAGGTTCGATAACTCAACATCAGAAGTCACTTGACAACTTTGAAGATGAGAAGTCTGTTTGCACGGGGTGCGGCAGAGAGCAGCAGATTCTGGCAGCTCGCCGCCTGCGCCTGCGCGTGAACTTCTCATAAGAGATCTTCACCTCTGAGGCATTCCCTTTTCTTTTTCTTGCTCTTTGAGCAATTCTTTTATTTTAGGTACGGCTCTTCCTCTCTTAGCTTCCCCCTGTGCGCAGAAATGGCGCAAGAAGACAACAGCCCCCTTTTCCTCCACTCATCACCGACGGTGGACCTCCCTACCCGCATCCTGGGCAACCGGGTTGCTCATATTGTCGAGGTGTCCCAGAGGATGAGCTCTCTGAGTCTGGCCGTGGGCCAATTCATATCAGCGAACCGAGACGCTTTTCTCGATCTGATTGGCAGCCAAGTTGCTGTAATCAGAACACGCTCACAAAACTTTGCCGACGGTGAGGTCACTGTCTTTGACAAGGCGTTATTGGTGCTCACAGAGCATCCAAACTCACTCCTAGCACCGGCAGCAGTAAATTTTTACTGTAAAGAGTATCTCAACATCTCTTTGTCGGAGGCGACGGAAGTGCCACGCGCGTTGAAGACAGTGGCCAAGATTCCCGAGGGCATGAAGAGAGGTGCGGCCGAATGACCCTGACTTTTAACTCATTTTCACATTCTTCATGTTCTTCACTTTCGTCTTGTTTTCGATCCTTTGACTAACTCTTCATTTTTTTTCCCCTTAGCAGCAATGGCAGAGCCGAAACGTTCGCCTCTGCCGGTAGTCGACCCGGGCGTCCGTCACGCTACCATGGAGCCACGACTGGCATCCCTCTGGAGCGTGTACGAGTCTGCCCGGGTCGACTACCGGGCAGGTCTCGCTGGAACAGAGCGAGACGAGGACAAGATGAAGGCGGCAATGTTCCTCCGAGACACTGCAGAAAACATTCTGCAATACCTCCAAGACAAGCCAACGGATCCATTGATCACCTCGGAGCTCCAGACCACCTTCCAACACGCCAAGACCACCGTGACCGCCCTCAGAGGTGGGATAGAGAGAAAATTCGACATCGTGGCACCTAGTAAAACTGCTGGCTCAGAGAAAGATCTTAAGAGGCTAGGAACACGGGACATTGGCATCGCACTTACTCCAGGAATCGCCGGACTGCCACCGAAACCTCCACCAGTCATGACACAAGAGCCAGCACATTACCCATTCACAAATCAACCACAGCAGGGTCTCAGCTTTGGCCTCAACATGCCTCCCATTCTCGGCGGTCAAACAGGTGCTCCATATGGCCTTGGGATCACCATTCCTGACTACTCTTCTCTGATCGCACCTCGTCAAAATGCCAGCGAATCCCCCGAAAGACGCACTCGCCATGGCTTCAACTTCACACACACTCCCACTTCTGACCTTGGTCACCGTGGCTTTGGTGCTCCTTACAGTGGTACCGGTGCCAACCTTCAACCTCTTGGAACAAGACAAGATTCCAGACACGAAGAACTCGAAAAACTTGAAGAGGATGACCATCGTCACGACTTCCACACTTACATCCCTGAGTATGAGTGGATACGCACCTCGGGTGCTGCTGCCAGTGGTGCCGGCTACTTCATCAGACCCTCTGAAGGAGAGCAAGCAACCCGATCAGCCGAACGTGACCGTCAGCAAGAGTACAGTCCAGAGCCAGCAAGTCATGGACATCGACACGACCATACTCGCTTGCCAGATTACCGTCAGACCCGTGACTCCTATCGTCCAGAACGACGACAGCACCACCAGCACAGCGTTTCACCTCAGAGAGAGACATCCTCGTTCCCTCGCTATGATCATGGCCACTATCGCTCTCGCTCTCGCCGTGATGGCAGCCGCTCCCACGCACACCCACGACCCAGATCACCACCGCCCAACCGCGACAGCTGGAACGACACACGGGAGGTTGATCGAGCTTTTCCAACCTCATACACTCGCGAACTTCGACAATCCCGTCGGCAACAAGAGGAGGAAAACAGCAGTCGGTACAAGCGTCACGATTTTGAAGACGTTGAAATGCGGAATGAAGATGACAGATCCCATGCTCCAGGTACCGACAGAAGACTCATGCCTAGTAGTGCTCACAATGGCTCTCTGTATGGACACAGCAGCACCAAAGAAGTTGACTCGTATGCTCGAGCTCGGAACAATAACAACAACATCAGAGAAAGTCATTTCTCTCGTCTCTCGTACGCTCAAGATCGCGAACAACATCATTCCGAGCGACAGCGTCGACAGCACAGTCGTCTTCGAGAAGCTGAAGACAACTCTCAACGCCATGGTGGTGCTCGCAGTGAAGATCTTTTCGGTCCGTCTACTCGCGATTGAAAGCAACATACCATTTCCCCTTGTCACACATCATCATCATGTTGTTCCATGATCCAGCTTGATGAAGACCACAATGTGCATTTCAAAGAAAACTCGAACAAAGTACCTGAAGATGAGATGTGCATGGCGCGTGTACGCGCGAAGCTGAGAATACCTATGGAGAATACGCAGGATGAGTGCATGGCATGAGGAATGACACGAATACAGATATGAACAGGAGTCACCTGATCAAATGGAAGCCACTTCAAACACCAACAGGGAGAAGACTTTTTCTCACTTGGTCAAATCCCAATGCTGTTCCTGACGACAAAAATATCAACGACGAAACGACGCCACAAACAACAACAACCACAACCAGCGCTATGTCAGAGTGCATTCACAACAATGGCACAGAGCTTTCCTTTTCCTTTTTTTCCGAGCTGGAATAGAACTTGAAGAAGCAGAACGGATTGACGGGGGCTTGTAGGAGAGGGGTGGTGAGGTGGCTGGGTAGTTGCGACAGGCAGAAACTGTACAGATTACGGAGTAGGCGTTGTATCATACCCAAACCTCGTGCGAGGTAGTACCAGCAGCTCTCGGTACAGACACAGACACAAACACAGATTCAGTAGCTGGACTTGTACAAAATGCATGGGCTTCCCAACTTGATTGCCAGTGAGTATCCCCTTTCAGAGTATGTCGTGGATGAAGTGGAAATTAAGCATTATGTATTACTGCTGCAGCTATCGTTTGCGTAGTACAAGCCGCGCCGCTTTTAAAACCTCCCAACCCCAACCCTTGCCACGCACATTGCATTCATCTTGAACTCTCGTGGCCTAGTTCCTGGCAGCTAATTGTGATTGAATTAGGTGCCGTTTCCTTCAACACATGTCCCGCTTATGCCTAGACCTTGCGCCATTGTGATTAATCTTTCATGGCTACACATACACCAATCTATCTTGCCTTGCATCAAGCATGGCCGATAATATCTGCAGATGAGAAGTAGCCTCCTCCGTTTCCCATTCGCTCGGAGACGAGGCTGCCTTCGCTCTCTAATTCATATGTGAAGGCATTTGGGCCGGGAGTTTGAGGTAATGGGGTGTTGCTTGCTACCATCAACATTACCGACTCTTGCAAAGGGCTAGTGTCGACAACCGAAGCACCAGGGGTTTCGAGAAAGGAGAGAGCAGAGGAGCGTGATCGGCGACGAAGAAAGAGCAAAGAGCTGGAAGGTCGAGCTCTTGTCTGCGGCCGGCCCTGGGATTCGCCCGCCAGCTCTGCAGCGGCCAGAGTTGAAACCGAATATTCACTCTTCACCCTTGTCAAGGCTTTGCGGATAGTCTGACGAAGGCCGCTGCGTCTGCCAATTGAGTGTGCGCCATTGAAGTCTTCAGAGCGGTGACCATCCGGCTCGCCGTCGTCTTCTGCTCCGCGAAGGTGATAATCCTCATATTGGTCAAGTCCGCTGATCATGATAGCAGGAAGCGTATTGCTGGATTGCAAGGCAGAAGGACTTGTTTGAGCGTAGAAGCGAGATCGACTAGGATGAGGTATTCCGATTTGAGTTACATATCGTGCTTCCGAAACTCGGCGGTTTTCAAATTCCCATATTGGGGGCATCTGGACTGAGGTGTTCAAGATCTCGTTGAGAGACTGGTAAGCGCGTTCACGATAGGTGGGACGGCACGTGGCGCAGACTTTGAAAGAACAAGCTTGATTTCGAGGAAGAGCATGTTCTGTATGAGGCAGCTTGGTTCGAGGCTCAGGTGGTGGCATTGATGGCTCGGACATCCAGAGTTTCTGCAGCTCCTTCCAGTCGTATGCTTGTTTTATTTCTTCGTCGAGAGAGGTGGATGAGGTAGTCGAAAAGGTAGTGCTTTGAGGAATTGTGGAGAAGGTGCAGTCATCATCGTCGTCGTCGTCTGAGGAAGAGGAGGCGGTGGAAAAGGTCGAACCCGTGGGAGGTCTGTCGTCTTCGGGTCTGAAGGGTTGACTTGACAAGGCAAGATCTCTCGTGTGGTGCTTTTCCTCGATGAGTTTCCCGAGTCGATCATCTGCGTAGTGGTTTGATCCACTGGCCTGGGCGGAGTTGCTGGGGGAATGTGTTTTGACATGTTGAAAGCGACTTGGCTTGCCGGTGACGTCTGATTCTGGGAGCACACCGCCTGTATCCTGAGTGCAACAATACAGCCAGCCTAGGCTCGGGTGTTTGTGGCAGAGGGCGCACTTGAAGAAGCCATACGGGTCAAAGAGGCGAGTCACGGTCATGTGGGTGCATGGGTTGCGTTTCTCAGGACTCATAGCAGCCCTCCGAACGAGAGGCATGATTGAAGGAATGTGCACAAGATGAGCAGAACCAAAAGGATGAGTTGGGCGGGAGATGGTCATGGTAAAGGGAACAAGTGAAGAAGTTGCACGCTTGGCGCAGGCAGGAAGAAGCCAAAAGTTTGGTAATGTTGGGAAATTCTGTCTTTTCGCACCTTCAAGTTTGCAGGACCATTTCTGCAGCAAGCGCAGGCGCAGACAGAGACGCAGACGCAGACGCAGATACCATTCTTTCTCCTTCTCCTTCCTCACACTTTCATTTCTACTGACCAGACCTACCTCTATAAGCTGTGCCATCCATTGTTGCTCTTTGCAACCAGTACCAGCAGAGGTACCAGAGGTTATCGCCCATCCAGTATGACCTTTCAGTGATGATTACCGTCTACTCATGGCCTCACGGCCTCATATATTCATCGCAGCTACTGTCGTCGACGAGGTATGGATATAACTTGAAGCAACGCTGTCGTTGTTTTCAGCCGGGATGTCTCTGTTGATTTCTTGGCACAATGAACGAGGATGATTGGTGGACCGAGAGAGTCTGGAGCTGGAAATTGCCAACTCACTCGGCTCTGGACGCTCAACTCTCGACCGGCACTTGATGCAACTCTCCATTGCGCGTCTGCCCAATTCATCTCTCACAATATCCCAGCCCTTCTGGCAGTTGTACGCGCGCTCAACAACATCGGGTTCACTACTCGTACGAGTAACTCGGACTCCAGCTTCGGCCGTCATCAACAATAGGTCAGTTCTCGTCCCCAGCCCTCCGCCGACCGGGCGGTCCCCACCGTTGCTCAATTAGATAGCGACTTAGCCTCGAGACCCTCGCAACGCCTCGGTACCCAAGTCTCTTTCTTTTGTCAACAACACTCTCTCGTCAGCCCTGATATCGGCCCACCTCCTCTAATCCATCAGAAATCCGTTCCGATCTCATATTAACACACCTTATCATAGTTCCTAGTCCCTACACCTCGATAGTTCCTCTATTCTTGACCTCGTCTTCGACGTCGACGCGCTGTCAAAACCATGTCAGTCAAGTTCGAACAAGAGCAGGTGCGCACCACCGGGCCTGTCGTGCCCGGTGGTCGCGATGAGAGTACTGCGCATAAAATCGGGGAAGCTTTGACTGGCGGACCGCAAACCAAGGGCTACCTGGCTGTACGAATACCCATATCCCGTTGTCGCTGAACACCTTTCTCACTCTTGTCCCAGGCATATCTTAAGCAGCTTCAATCGAACCCTCTGCGTACAAAGATGTTGACCTCCGGCACACTAGCCGCCCTACAAGAGTTGCTGGCATCTTGGCTAGCCCATGATAAGAGCAAGCATGGTCACTATTTCTCCTCGAGGATACCAAAGATGGCTGCCTACGGAGCCCTAATCTCAGCGCCCATGGGCCATGTCCTGATTGGATTCCTTCAATGGATCTTTGCAGGACGCACGAGCTTGAAGGCAAAGGTCCTACAAATCCTGACCAGCAATTTGGTGGTAAGTCTAAACCGTCCTGCGCTGACCAGATCGCTCACCAAATCAATTAGATCGCGCCTATCCAAAACACCGTTTACCTCGCCTCCATGGCTATCATTGCCGGCGCCCGCACCTGGCATCAAGTTCGCGCCACTATTCGCGCCGGCTTCTGGCCCGTCATGCGTGTCAGTTGGATCACCTCGCCATTGGCACTGGCATTTGCCCAGAAATTCCTCCCCGAACAAACCTGGGTGCCCTTCTTTAACATTGTCGCCTTCTGCATCGGAACCTACATCAACACACATACCAAGAAGAAGAGGCTTGCTGCCTTGAGAAAGAAGGTGAGTCGCCGTGCTCTTGTTCGCTTGACCCTTGAGAATACTGACGAGCTGTGAAGCATTACGGTGATGGACGAAGCTCCTCTGGTCGTCCCGATGAGCGCTACTAGGTGTAGCCTCTACAATCAAGAATCAACCTACCGACCTAGCTTGACTGGTCCTTGCCCAGAATCCGTCGCGAAGGCACTTGTTGATATTCTGTTGACGTGGAGTGAGGGGCATCTGCTAGCTTTGCGTGTTTGGGAAAATTATGGAATGTTTGAGATGGGACGCTCCCTGTTTTTATGAATGTTTGAGCTCGAAGGAATGGACTTGGGTGGAATGTCTCGGCCTTTTATTGATATATATGTCTCGGGGACAAGGCCGCTCGATCATCATCATTTACATGGGAACGATCTGTGTCGACTGCACACAACTCTCCTTGTATTCGAGAATCGAGAAAGAGTCGATTTTCCATGTACTCGGTCAGTGGTATATAATGCTAAAAAGAGAATTCCTTCAAAATCACACAACGTATGGCCCTAATCATGGCACACAAACTAGAGTGACTTTGGGAGAGAACTTAGCAAGTGCACACACACACACACAGCTAATCACTTGCAGACACCGACATCAGAGTGCAGACGAGCTGAGCGGAGCTGTAGTCGGTTGCTCTACGGCAGAGTACGGATACATACCTGGCTAGGTAGGTATAAAGGTAAGTAGCTTTTAAGGTACATTACATTGTACGTGGTACACGTTCTACTCTTCACTTTATGTCGCTGTAAGGCCCAAAAAAAAGAACACCACGCTTTGTTTTTGCTCTCATGCGGGCCGCTGGGAAAGCCATGTACCGGCGTACTAAGGCGGCACTGCATATTTGCTCGAGCTGCCATTTTTGCGCTGTGTATCATCTTTGCTACCCCCAAACAGGCAACCCTTATGCACTCCGGCCACGAAACAAGATATATGGTAGAGATTCATCCGGCCGGAAAAGGGTATCAGGTTTTCTTTCCTTTCCTTGGGTACCAATTCTGGCAGGGAAAAGACGCCCGATCATGCGACGTAGGAGTAGGCGTTGCCTTCTTCGCGCTCCATGTAGTCCTTTTCAATCAACCTGGAGAATGCGCATGGACGGGTTAGTAAAAGGACGAAAGAGGAGAGAACAGACTAAAGGGGAAGAGTTGGATAGGTGTAAGAAGGAAGGTGGAAAACAGGGAATACTCACTTCTCAATGTTCCGCTTGATGTCGCCCTGATCGAGCACACCTCTCGACATGGTGGCCTTGATGACTTCGACAATCAACTCGTTGTGACCGATCTTCTTGCGCGACTTCATGATGCGCACAATGGCCGCCTGCGTCTCGTAATGCCGGTCCGCGGCGACGCGGATGTGGGTCTCCTTGTTCTCCTCCTTGGTCTCCTTCAGCTGGATCTGGTTGATCTTGATGCGCATTTTCGGGTCCGTGAAGCCGGCCGCGAACGTGAAGGTATCAGTCTCGTTCACGTCGCGGCCCTTCGGGTGCTTGGTGAGCACGCGGTATTTTGCGCACGCCAGTGACTGGAGGGTACGTTTCAGTTCGGCGTCGACGAGGCCGCTGCTGGCTTTGATCTCTTGGTAGGTCAGGTGTTTGTCGCCTGGGATGTCGTTGAAGAGCAATAACACGATTGCTTGGAATCCGGATACCACGAGCTCTTTGTTCCCCTTTGCAAATTTCGCGCGGAGTTGGCAGTGCGCAAGCGAGTGTTTCCACGTCAGCTTTCGTCCGGAATGCTTCGCCTTGTAGTGTGTCTCGAAGGCATTCATCACCTTTTGAATGTGTGGTGGGATGTTCACCCCTACATCTGGATACGTTGGCCATGCCGCCGCAGACAGTACATTGACATGCAGATCTGGCAGGTCGTGCTGCTTGCCGCCTCGGTCGTCAAGCAATTGGTTGTACGACATCATCTCCTCCCGTGCAAGGTCCATGTCTTTGAACATGGATTCCAAATTGTGTGTGAATGCAGCACCGCACTCGTTCTTCAGACGCGTGAGCATATTACGCTCGGCATCGAAGGACGCGCTTCGTCCCATCAGTAATCGGCGGGCGAGGTCTTTCTTGTAGAAAGCTTCGAAAACGGCTTTACCGTGCACGAAGCGGAAGAGGTCAAGGGCATTGGACAGGTGCTGGTTGATTTCCGCATCTTCGTCTGCAGGACCCTCGTCAAAGTCGTGCTCTTCGTCAGGTTTAGAAGGGTCATGTTTTTGTGTCTGAAGTCGAGGAATCGCTTTGACACCGCCCTTCAAGAGCAGGTCCACGTGCTTCGCGATCATCTCTCCGGGTTTGGCGTTGTCGGTATCCCAGTTTGCTTGAGATTTCTTGGTCTTGTTGATAAAAGTTTCGAAGGCTTTGTGTAAGGCATTACCCAATAATTCGTTCTTGTGGAAGGAATATTTCAAGTAGTGGTCGAGCTGTCGCTTGAAATCGAGTAGCCTGATGACCATCTCTGACTCTTGCTTCTCATCAAACACAATCAAAGATCCCTCAGTTTCGACGTACTTGCTGAAACTTGATACGATCAGATCGTCATGTCCCTTGCGTTGTAGGAGAGTGTACAGCCGCTCCAATTCTTCAGATTTGTTATCTTCGAAGAGATCTAGGATACTGTCTTCATTTGCCAGAGTCTCCACCTCCTCTTCGACAAGAATAGTATCAAAGAGTTCGGAAGTTTTGATTCTGGTGTTGCGATCGAGCGTCAACCAATCACACCTGGCCATCTCTCGCGCCAGGAGCTCGGTACAGTTGTTCACATAATCACCCAGTGAGTCCTTCTGGGAGTCGGTCTCACGCCAGCTTCTGAAGTACTGCCCAGTCGTGGCGAGGTACACTGGTTCTAGGTCGCTGGTGTAGATGCTAAGCTCATGAAATGCGTCGACCGACTGACGTAAAAGACTCGTGTCGTGTTCGTTGAGACGTCCCCCTCTGTCGAGGCCGACCAAAGCCACAATACCCTCAAGAACCTTCTCTTTGATGAAATTATCTTGGAAAACCACGGATCTGAACTTGATTAAACCCATCTGCAAAACACTTGATCTCTCCACCGACCGCAGGCAATAGGTTTGATCCATGTAGAAAAAGATCTGTCGGACAGTCTGTAACTGTTTTTGCCATGTCTGCCAGGCATTGACGAATACGCGGAGAACATCGATGCCCGGAGAATTCGCCTCTTCTGATTTGATACAGTCTCTGACATGTTCGTTCAGATGGGTTTCGCATTTATTGCTTAGGTTGATGTAGAGCTCAGCACTATGCCCATGGCGACAAGTGTTTTCAGCACCTTTATAGAGCTCCTCGAGCGAGTATGGATCTTTCTCATTCCTGAAAATTGCATCCAGAGCTTTATCTTCTTCAGCCCATGTCTTTTCAAAGTATGCTTTTGTGTCCAACCGCGAGGCGGCGCGCAAGTTCTTCACCACCAGTTTCTTTGGCCCGGTTGCCGGATTGAAGGGAATCCTCTGACTTGCGAATGCCGCCTTTGGCTTCCCGTTTGGAGGTTCCATCATCGAGCCATTCGCATATTCTGATTTTACTTTGGCCGACCCGAAGTCGTACATGTTAGCAAATGCATCTCTTCCACTCGACTGCATCTTGTTTGCGCTTTTCCTGCCTACTCCCTTCACCTCTTTGCTAGGAAACTGTTCATTCGAGTCGGAACTTTCTTGGGATGAAAGCAGGTCAGGTACGGAGATGCGTTGTCTCTTCGAAGCTCTTGCAGAGGGTGTGGTCTCACCGCCGGCCACTGGTCTCTTCGGGGAGGTATGGAAGCGGGGCTGAGATGATGTGCCTCGATCCGGTGCCTTGCCTTTTCGTGATGCACTCATCTAAATGATGGTAACGTTGGTCAGTCGGTGAGGGATGGTTGACTTGTGATAGACTAACGATAGTGATGCAGTAGGAGGGAATTCTGTATCCAACTAGTAGTGACCTGCAGTCATGGACTAGATCATAATCCTCGGACGATGCCGTTCATTATGCAGCAGGAGTCGACGCCAGTGGAGTTAAGATGGCGCCCGGAGAAAACTGTACGGTGAATCATGACGCCACCAAACCGCAGACGCGTCGAAATCATTCCGACGTGTAAAGAGGCCCAGAGGTCAATAGTACTTGTCCCGCAGTTAAACTGCGCTTCAAGTTCAGCATATCACACTCAATTCTCTGCGAGACCTCACAGGCACCACCTCTCTCCCAACTCAAGATGAATTCCATGTCGACTCCCCGAATCCAGCCCGCCTTTCTTCATGCCTTCGCTCCTGGCACTTCCTCTCAAAACACTGTCCGAATACTAGGCACAGTGACACACGTCAATGGCGATCAAGCAACACTAGCATGCGGTGAAGACTCGGTTACAATCCTTCTGGCGAGGTATGAATGATCCGCTGCAAATATACCCTCGTGGGCGTTCAAGTGCTAAATGAAAGGGCGGATCAGAGACTCCCACCTTTCGGTTGGATCCATGTACGAAATCGTTGGCAAAGTCATCAACGCCGACGGTGGCCAAGGCTTTAACCTGCGCGTCTTGAGCAGCACCGAGTGGCCGCGCAACGAGCAGGGCCAGTTGCCGGACATGAAATTGTACGCCGCCGTGGTCGACGTGACGCATCGATACAAGGACATCTTCTATGGCGACTCTGAAGGCGGGATGGATACTGGATATTAAACGATGACTTATGGAGTACGAGACATGATACAAATTTATGGAAATGCCACTGAGGTCGCCATTCCAGTGCTTGGGCGTACTGGCATCAAAAGTCTTCCACTGACAGATGGACACAAAGAGCAGCCTGAGACAAGATCAACGAACCGTGACGATGTCCACAGAGCAGGAACAGAGCAGGAGGGAGTGGCATAGATCAATGACCTACTTTAACAGAATCCCCAGGCAGAGATGTCTAGTCAGCAGGGTGAACGCGGCACGAAATTGTCTTATAGACTTGTCTAGTCTTGCATTGCTCGATTGTCAAAGGGCATCTGTCTACACAGAATGGCCTCGTCTGGATAAAACTGCCCGAGCTGCCTATCTCGTTTCCCGGAAATCATACATGTCATGAGCACCTGCAATGAAGCCTTAAGCTCTTGAACGTCACACAAAAACCACCTCATCAATCCAAATGCGTATCTATATGTTTTGTCCACGAGCACTTCATTTCGTTTGCTGCCTTCGAGGGCTTCTTCGCAGTGCATGCGCGCCAGTTTCTACAGCTGCTATCGAATCCGGGTCGGGATAAGCTGAGTGTTCCACTGACTGCGTCGTGTTCGTATTAAGAATGCTATCCCACGTAACATTGGCGTTGTCGTCCATCTCCATCGCGTCCAGGTATTTGAATAGATTAGCAGGTGGCGAACTAGGCATCACGCTGTTGGTGAAAGGATCAATCATATCACTGGTTAATTGGTCCGTCGTCATTTCTGAAAACCCAAAATTGACTAGCTGGTCACCAGCCATGGGAGAAGAGTTCTTGAGAGACGGTAAATCAGGGAAGTCGAACCCGTTTGATTTCTTCGGTGTTTCTCTTCTTCCGCCGTTCCGCGACAAGACTTTGTCGTCTTTCATGAAATGTGCCTCCATTGGTTGATCACTAGTCAGGGCATCGTGTATCGACCGAGTAATAGGTGTCATTTCAAAGATGTTCTTCGTAACAGACCCTAGCAGGGCTGTCAGAGCCGGATGTTGGTTCTGGAGGTTCTTGGGGGTGCGGAGGTTGGCAGGGTTTTCGGCATTACCAGAAATTTGAGCTCCAAATTGGCGCTGCGGTGTCTTCATGGGTGTCTTCAGCAGAATTCGCTCGGAACGTCTTTTTGGCGTTGGTGTCATGGGAGCAGGAAGCTCTACGTCGGCAGGGCCTTCCTCAAATAGGTCTGCAAGATCATCGTCTTCCATGACAGGAGCAGGAGCCACGTTCTCCTTCCCACCTACAGTCATTTCCACAGCAGCCACTGGGGTGCCGAACACATCTTTAGTCTTGTTGAGTCGGGGGCTTCGTCGAACAAAGCTGGGAAGAGGATTCGTGGTTGTGGTGGAAGTTGCAAGTGGACCTGGGTCAGAGCACACCCTCGTTTTGTCTGGCGAAGGAAAGAGCTGCCTCCGTACTGGCTTCGGTGTTAGGTCAATCTCAATAGGAATGCCTTCTGATCCGGGACCACGAGCCGGGCTGGATTGCACCTGCCTCCCACCTCCTTGGTTTTGTTTAGGTGGCAAGCCCCTAGGTCTTGGATCGACACTGTTTGCTCGATACGCCTGCGGCATACGAGGCAGCTGGGGTTCACCTTCATCGGCACCGTTATCCACGGTCGGTTGTGCGTCAGCATCATTGTCTTCGCCGTCTGGCGCTTCTGCCGCTGAGTCGGTGGGAGAAGAATCGTCACTAGCAGGACTCTGGTCATCGGTCTTGGGGTGAGAATCTCCATTCTTTCCCAAGCTCTTTGGAGGATTTCGCTTCCGTTTTCGTTTCGCATTCGGATCTTTCTTTTGCCATTTGGACGCAGGTCGAGGGCACTTCTGCTTGTGAAACCACAGCCCGCAAGCTGACACATGTTAGTGGCATTCTAGAGTGTCTGGTTGAACTTACGATTGCACAATGTAATTGCTTCCCAATCTTCACCGTCTCCTTGTCGCTTCTCCACTTTGTAGCCACGGAAGGACTTTACCGTTCCATCCGCATTGTGATCGATAGGCTCCTTGAAGCAGCATTCGCCATAGCCCAAGGATGTTTCAACATCATCCCAGCCACCCTCGAACTTTTTGGCAAAAGCTCGTCGCCAAGCAGGGGTCTCTATAGCACCACAGTTGTCACAGAAAGGTGGCATCTGACCATTCGCGATTGCGTTCTCGAGTCTCGCTCTAGTCAGCTCCTTACCAACCTTCTTTTTTGACGCCGTTTTCACTTTCACTTCCTCTCCGGGCAGAGCATCGGACATGGGTACGTCACTATCAGGTGCCCACGTCTGAGCTCGTTGCAAAATTCGAGGAGCAGGGTCACTCTTTGGCACAGACGGAGCAGGTGCGAGTTTTCGTAGTTGATCTCTCTGTTCTTCCATGATTTGTCGAGCTCGCGGAACAGGCGCAGGTGCTAGTCGAGGAGATGACATGCTGATTCGAGGTGTGGGCGCTGGAACGTACGAATGTGCTCTTGTCAAAGGCTTGGACGTCACAGAGAGTGGCGGAGGCATCGTGTTTTCTACTGACGATATGACTTGTGATTCTTCCGCGTCGTTGCCATCATCAAAGACCGGAGGATACTGGTCGGCTTGCAATCGATGGTGCTGATCCATGCCTGAATCGTTTCCATCTTGACCTTCGGCCTTGTCAAGAAGGAAGTCGTCAAAGTGCAATAACTGGTCGTCTCCGAATAGATCTTCAAGGTTTCCGCTCATAAATCCCGAATCATGCCCTACGTCAATCATAGGAGGGAGGGCTGGACTAGTAATCGCTGGCTGCGCTAGTTCCAGCATGACGGGTGGAGAGGATGGAATGTTGGCAGGTGTGCTTTCAACACTCGCAGCACGCGTATCCTCTGGGGAGGTTATTGGGACAGTTAGAAGTTCGGGTTGAGGAGGGGCATTCGAGGTTGGAGATGAAGCTCTGATTTGACGACCCTGAGCTAGATTGCTGGCTGGATGTTTTCGAGGTCTGCCACGGGGCTTGCCCGTTTTTGCGGCGGGGACCGGAGTCGGCGGTCTCATGATTTCTTCGCCTTGAGCACTTGCCTGAACAGCTGCGACGGGGTTGATGGCAACAGGACGGTGAAGCCGAACACTTGAGGCAGTGCTGGCCGCAACTCTAAGAGATTCAGGCTGTCTTTCGATGTTGAAGTTGGATTTCGACGGCCAATCCACCTTGGTTATCTTTGCTCGTTTCCTCGACGGACCCTCTTCCACGTTTTCATCACCGCTGTAGTATCCGGAGTTGAACGAGTCACGTCTGCTATGGGATGGTTGACGCATACCAGCTCTTGAGGCAGGTCGAGAAGATTGACCCCTGGCAGCAGTATTGGAGGACTGGGCTCCAGTTGGAGTGCCAGGTCTGCTGCCTATTCCCGAACTTTCGCCACTCAACATTCGCTGCATATTCTCTAATCCGGTGGTATCGACTGGCGACGCCGATCGCGGGACAGATTGAGATGAGGACGACCCATTGTTCCACTGCGGACGCATTCCATCTTGTGAAGAGATACTACCTGAGCGGTGTCTGGTCTGGCCAAATGTATTGACTGGCGTAAGCCGAAGTTTGACTTCTAAAGTCTCTTGTGCGTTCTTTGAAAAGAGTCCCATCACATTCTTGGTAATCCTCCCCGTGATCATGATTTCACCGTCTGCACTTGGGTTCGAAGATTGGCCGTTCAGGATCTTCGACAGCATACCCTGTCCCGCCAAAGGTGTATCAGGCTCCGAGTAGTCATATGCATAGATGGTGTAGTCATTTTCAGTAAAAGTGGTGAGCTCAGGACTAGCTGTTGTAACTGCTTCTAGGCAGGTTCGGAGGTCCACAGCACCAATTTGATTTGTTTCGTCGACGAACGCGGTTTGTACATCCAAAGGTTGAGGCCATCTTGCCAGGTGATTGTCTTTTTGTTCAGAGTCAAAAGTGTACAGCACCTTCAACCTGACCGTTCGTATCGAGACACCTTCAGATGGGGAAGTAGCCATGGCGGCGGTGTCGTAGCAACGCGAAGAAGCGGAGGCCAGAAGGAAATGGCAACGCGTGTCGTGGAAGCTTTATGAAGATGTCATCGCGTCGGGGATGTCAGGTAGAGGAGGAACTGAGAAGAGGGAGGTGGTGTCAGCGATATTGCTAAGTGTTGTGTCCGTGAAGAGCAGGAAATGTTGCTCCGGAAACTCCAGTGAAGTAGTTTCAACGCGTTACGAGAAGAAACAATAGGCAGGTAGAGGCCT